>APFE031548628.1:3268-14773 GCA_000404065.3 Pinus taeda
AGGATACTATGATGAGAAACAAAAGAAATGTTAATCATGATTTCATAGACTCTAATGTTGGATTGAAGACCCACCATGTTCCAAAAATCGATATGAGGAAGTTTGATGGCAAGGATCCTGGAACATGGATACTACGGATGGAGCAATTTTTCGATCTCCATAATGTGCAAAACACACAAAAAGTATGTATTGAAACTTTATATTCGGAACCAAATCAGTTTGTATGGTATCGATGGCTTTGCTCTCATAAACAAATTGTCACTTGGGCAATTTTTACAAAATAAATCATAGCACATTACCAGGATACAAAAAGAAACACCTTTTTTAGCCAATTGATAAATCTTAAACAAAAGGGTTCAATGATGGAGCACATTGAGGACTTCCAAAAATTGAACATAAGGGTAAAAGATATTCTAGAGGATCATAGGATTGATGTGTTCATAGGGACTTTAAAGGATAATATCCAACATGAGGTTCACGTGGAACCTGAATCATTGGAGAAGGCATTCACATTAGAAATAAAAATGGAAAGCAAAATTATGGCAACCAGGAAACCTACCACTCACAACTATAAATATGGAAGTGTTGTTGCCTCTCGCCTTCCACAACCTATAAGGTTGACAGAAAAACAATTGGAAGAAAAAGGAGAAAAGGGATTTTTTGCAGTTGTGATAGAAAATACACTAAAGGTCATAAGTGTGCTGAGAAGAAATTATTCTACATAGATTGTGAAGAGGAGGAAGAAAAGGAACAAGAAATGTCAAAATAAGAGGATATACTCAAGGAACAAACCCTAGATAAAGAGGAAATGAATTTGACCATATCTTGTAATGCATTGGTTGGAATTACCACTCCTCAAACTATCAAGATAGAAGGACATATCAAGAAGAAAAAGTTAATAGTGTTGATTGATTCGGGAAGTACCCATAATTTTATTCATTCTAAGATAGCTATTGGGCCGCCAAATTAACATACATTTTCACTCCATTTTCACCTTTATCCTCATTTTGTCACCTCATTTCATCACATTATCATTACATAACCCTATATTTCCATTACCATATGGGTTTATATTTTCTTTTTCCAAAGTTATTAATTTCAAGTATTTAAAGTGAATTTATGATTAAAAGTTAGAAAAAAAACATGTATTTGCTTATACCTAAAGGTGGAATGAGTTTGGTGACATGTGTAGGTGATCTGGAAGGTTCCAAGATACTCTTATGTGGCCTCCAAGACTCAAATTCGAATTCTCTTGAAGATTGGAGGAGATTTGGGATAGGGATCAAGCATATTTCAGGGAGAAAAATCATGGATAAAGGAATATGTGTCTCATATTTGTTGTAACCATATGAGGGATTAGTGGATCCCCATTAAAGAGTTAGTTGCTTAAATTTTTGTATAAATAGGAGCACCTCCTCCATTCTAAAGGAGGACTCTTGGAGCATGTATCCAACTTATGATGGAATAGAATAAAGCTTCATTTTACATAAATTTCCATTCTATAGTTTTAGATATAAATTGTCTTAATATAGTATATGGAATATCTTGTCACTTTGTTCTTAAGAGAATTGAGCTCACTCTGAAAAGATCAAAGAAACATTTTATTTCATAGTAGATCTTATTTCATTTAGTTGCCTAGATGCTTGAGGATTTGTTTGTGATTGATGAATGGGTTTTAAATTAAAATCTTATCAGCATATGAGGAGACAACTAAGGGTCTAAGTTAGGCTCCCTCTCTATTTGATTTGCATGATAATTGGAATTCATTCTTTTTCTTTTAAGTTTCAACTTATTTCATTTCTTGTGCTTATGAATGAATCTTAGTTTAGTTTGGATCAGTATACGAGGGGAAAATCAAGTGACTAAGTTAGTCTCTCTCTCTCTATTTGAATCTGAACAACAATTAAAATTTATTCTCTTGTCTTTATTTCAAGTTTATGGTTTTATATAATCAATGATTTCTTTTCAATCTATAAAATTGTAGGGAAGGACAACCAGGACCTCCTAAATTAGGAGCCTCTTCCCTTGCATATTATATTGAATCAAAAATCATTTAGTTAGTCATAGAGCTAGTTGCCTACTACTGCATGCATTTTGTTGGCATCATCACAAGCTTACGAGTTTCCCTGGTTGATAATTTAATGAAAGCAATTTAAGCAATTAAATTGCCTAACAATAGCCAAGGAATTGAATTTCTTCCTATATCCAGCACCAGAGTGTCAAGTGATGGTTTTTTTGTTTTTTGTTTTTGTTTTTTTTTGTTTTTTTGTTTTTTTGTTTTTTTGTTTTTTTTTTTTTTTTTTTTTTTTTTTTGGGCAAAGGCTAAACTAATTATATTAAGAAAATTGAAAAAATATGTACAAGAGGTTTTAACCTCTGAGAGTGATTAAACAACTCTCTGTCAAAGTTTGTCAACATGATAGCAGCATTAAGCGTATCAAAATAGTAATAGACTTTTACATGAAAGCTTTCAGCCAAAAAAAGATATTTCCAAGCGAAAGATTGATACATTATAGGCTTGGAATTGTGCCAAAAAAAAAGCATTTTCAAAATGAGCCAAGCATAGGTGCCTATTGTCTTGGAGAGGCACTAGCCGGAGAACACGTCACCATGATAGCTAAACACAAGTAGCCGATCCCGAACTGAACACTTGTTGCGAAAATAGAGCAAAAAAACATATGCAGAGTCCCCAGACCCGGAGTCTCAGACCTTACCCGCCTAGCCGTGAATATCAGTTGGGTTTTTTGGAGCATTCCGCATGGTCCGCCTCTTCCCGTTTCGCCGCCTCCCATTCTGCTGCTTCCCGTTCCGGATCAGGCTCCCAAGTCACCTCCATGCCATCTGGGATGTCTTCAGGATGATGAATTCCTGGCGGGAGCTTCAGGTACAGGACATTGCCAAAGACGACTTCCGGCTCCTTGCCCTTCCTAGGCACTTCCATTGCCTGGGGATCCTCTGACGATTGCTGAGCCGTGTTTGTGGTATCCTTAGCCATTATGCTGCCAATTTCTTGTAGAACCTCTTTCTGCTCTTCCGAATGAACACAGGTGCTATCCTCTTCCAGCCTACTCTGAGAGGAGGGGATGTATGAACTGTCTTCCTTCCCCCCCTTTGAGAGGAATTGTCCGAGCTAGGCTCCTTGTCCTCTGAATCCTCATTCCTGCTATCTTCCTCTTCATCTTCTTCGGTGAAGATAACTGTAATCAACGCTGAGATGATGGGTCTGTTGGTTCGGCGCTTGTATTTAAACTTTTCCGATTGCACCGTGTTGCTAATGGCATTCCCAGAATCCTCAGACCCGAGTGAGCTTGGCAAGGCGCAAGTAAGCGGGGAGACACGCCGCGGGCTATGAATTCCCCTGCCTCCAGAATGACCCCTCTGTCCAGAATTCCGCCCACGGCGGGGAGTGGCACGTTGACGAAGAGCCATGTTAGGCGTATGGTGCGTCGCTGCCTCCGACTGCTTGCCCTTAATCGCTGGCTCTTCCTTGTTCACCTCAGATGTGGGGAATTTGAAGAATCTCACTGCCGGGAGAAGGTTTCGATACTGTTGTTGAACCCCTACTACTGTCTTCCCACAAGGTCGAGAGTGGATTTTCGCCCCTGCACAGTGCCTAGCTTTGCGCCAAGGATTACGCTCTCCAGCACTTCCCTCCTTCCTCACCAGACCAACATTCTCTGGCGCTGTCGGACAGCAATTCCACAACTGTGCAGACCGATAATCCTCCTCGAACATTCTGGTTCCCATCCTGCTATACCCTTCGGTGATCCCTTGGGGCTGCAACCGGAGTAAATGGCATTGAATGCCATTCAATTCCGCATTGAAAACCTTCATTTCACAGCTCCCAGACGCCGGCTCGCTGTACTCTCCGCGTCGCCAGCACATGGCCTCTATTTGTCAAGCTGGCACTCGCATCCGGGTATGCCTCTTCTTCTGTCTGCATATCATTTTTAATGATCTCCTGGAAAGTTTTCCAGTCTGTCTCCGTGACAAGCTCCTATAAGTGTCCTTCATGGTGCTCCTTACCTCGCTCTGCCCCTAGATTAGCCAGAAAATCCGCTACCTTATTTCCTTCTCGCCTAATGTGCTTAAAGGATATGGCTTTGTGATTCTGTAGCCATTGCTGAAGAGACTCAAGCCTGGTTGCCATTCTCCAGCTTCTGCTTATCTTCTGAGCTTCTGAACCTTGCTGGATCTTTGTGGCCATGTTTATAATGAGTTGAGAGTCTCCTTCTACTATAATGGGAGTGTATCTTTGGTTTTGGACAATTTTGAGTCCCTCTCCAAAGGCCTTCCAATTCTGCTGCGTTATTTGTATTCCATCTTATAGATCCGAAGACGATTCTGAGCGGGATGCCCTGGGAGTTTCGAATCACTCCTCCATATCCTGTAGTGCCTGGGTTTCATTTGGACGCTCCATCAAAATTGAGCATGTATGTGTTGGTTGGTGGAGGTTTCCAGTTGGTAGGCGTAGCTTGCCTCCTGACAGAAGTGCCTTGAAGAGAGTTAGGATGTGGGATTTGGAGTTGCCAATTATTCCATATGGCCTGTTCCCTACTACTGGAAGGGAGATCCTCCTGGGACCAGCCTCTAGTGGAGAGGGTTTCCTGAATATTCTTGTGTATGATTGTCCAAACTTGCTCCAATTCCATTGCCTGATTTTTGAATATTCTCATGTTCCTTTCTTTCCAAATGTTCCACATTACTGTGCCTGGAATTATTTGCCAGAGAATGTTGAGGATGGTACATTGGTAAGGCTGTTGGGGCCAGTTTCGTAAGGTATTATTGATATCACCCAGTACTCTGCCTTCCTTCTGGCATCGAAATGAGACTTTCTCCCATATTCTTCTGCCGAATGGGCATAATTGCATAAGATGAACCGCCGATTCTTCCGCCATTTTACAGTTGAGGCAAATTGAAGGTCCAGCAAATTTCCTTTTTCTGAGGTTATCCCAGGTAAGAATCCTATTGTGGGACGGCAACCAGAGAAAGGTGGATATCTTCGGCCATATGGGGGTGCTCCAAATTCGCTCCCATAGCTTATCTTTGGTAAATTGTCCTTTTAGGATGGTTTGGTAGGCTTCCTTAGTGGTAAATGTTCCTTTCTCTTCATGGCCCCATCTTAGCTTGTCGTGACCTGTCTCCTTGAGAATTATCCTTTTTTTTAATTCCTCTGCTAGGGCTTTTTGAATGGCCTCCAGACTGTGAGGTAAAATAGCGCTGGCATCCTTCCAATTACGGTGGTTAGAACTATTGTTTGCTTCCCAAAATTGATTGATCTTCTCCTGTTGGTTGATATCCTGAATAGGAATGCCTTGGATGATATTTGTTATGCTTGGGAATTGCTGCCATGAATCTGTCCAGAAACGAGCTGTGCATCCATCCTTCACTTCCCAGAAACTGTGTTTTTGAATGAGATCCATGTTTAGAATTGCTGAATTCCATATTGCCGATCCCTTACTTATTTCCGACATTCTTATGCGCTCCTCTAGTGGTAGGTTGTTTGCATATTTAGCTGTCCATATTTTAGCCCATTGTGTGCTGGGGTATGATAGCCATTTCCACCATATTTTTGCTCCCATGATCAAGTTGCTGTGTTCTGGATCCCGGAGGCCAATTCCTCCTCCAATTTTTGGGAGACAAGCTTTCTCCGATTTTACCAAAGCCCATTTCCTATTAGGTCCAGTGCTTCCCCAGAGGAAATTTCGCTGTAATTTTTTGATGGCTTTTAATACCCATTTTGGTGCCGCCAATATTGAGAATAGGTAAAGCGGCATAGATTGAAGAACCGCTTTGATGAGCACCAGCTGACTGGCCATGTTTAAGGAACGGTGAGTCCAGAGAAATATTTTGGCCTCCAATTTTTCCAGAAGAGAAGTCCATGAGGAGTGCTTCTGAGAAGACACAAAGAGAGGGGCCCCTAGGTATTTGGATGGGAGGGAAGCAATGGAGAAGCCAAGAATGTGGGCGATGGCTCGCTGTGTGGTCGGATGGGTGTTGAAGAAAAAGATCTGGGATTTTACTTTGTTAATAAGAGCACCAGAGGCTTTGGAGAAGAGGTTAAGCAAAGAATTTAAGGTTCGAGCTTCTTGAACCGAGGAGTGCCGAAATATCATGTTGTCATATACAAATTGCTGATGGGAGACAGTGGGGGCTTGGTGGAGGGTAATGCCTTTGAGATCTTGTGAGAGGATGGCGTTTTTAATACATCGACCTAGACCTTCCGCCATGATTATAAACAGAAAAGGCGACAGGGGATCCCCTTGTCTGATGCCCCTAGATGAGCGGAAGGTAGAGGTCGGAATCCCATTAATGAGAATTGAAAAGAAGGTGGAAGAGATAAGGCTGCTAATCCATCGTATCCATGCATTGTCAAAACGAAAAGCATTTATAATCTTTTGCATGTATTCCCAGCTGATGCTATCGAAAGCTTTGGATAAATCAATTTTAAGGAGCATACCTGGTTTTTTTGAATGTTTGAGGGAGTGAATAATCTCATGAGTGAGGATTATCCCATCCGTTATTTTTCGTCCCTCTACGTAGCCGGATTGTTCTGGCGAGATGATGAATGGAAGCACCGGTTTTAACCTCAGCGCCACTACCTTGGAGACAATCTTGTAGATGATATTGCATAAGGCACTGGGTCTGTACTTATCAGGCGTGTTGGACTCCTCCGATTTAGGTATTAGGGCTATGAATGTTGCATTCAAGCCCGGATACATCCATCGCATGTTGCGAGATTCTTCTACTACTTGCCACACTTCCCATTTGATTAACTCCCAAAAGTGCTGAAAGAAATTTGACGTGAAACCATCAGGACCAGGAGCTTTACCTGCTTTGAGGGAGTTTACTGCATTTTCCACTTCTTGAAGGCTGATCAGTTTGAGAAGCAGAGTATTTTGCTCCTCTATTATGAGACGCGGTATTTGCCTTGTAATGCTTTCTATTGCCTCCGCTCTATTGGTATTTGGCTCCTTCCTCATTTCCTTGAAATAGTGAACAAATTCCTGTTCTATCCCTTCCTGTGTCTCCACTTTCTCTCCCTGAGCATTGGTTACCTGTGATATTTGATTTCGCATTCTCCTTTGCACTGTAGATTTATGGAAGAACTTGGTTTTTTTCTCACCCTCCCTCAGCCATCGTATTTTGGATTTTTGCCGCCATAGAATCTCCTCCTGTCGATCCCGTTCCAGGAGTTTGCCTTCCATTTCTTGTTCCTTTTTTGAAATCTCTTCTGATCGCCCCTCCAGGATTATTCTTTGCTGCGTATTTTTGATGTCTTGAATGAGTTGTTCCTTTTCCTTTAAGATATTTCCAAACGTAGTTTTGTTCTAGCGCTTTATTTCTGTCTTGAGCATCTTCAACTTTTTTTGGAATCTTGCCATTTTGGTATGTTCAGTTGGATTACAATTTCGCCAAGTTGTGTTGATGAATTCCTTGAATTCTAGATGGGAAAGCCAGAAGGCTTCAAAGCGGAAGGGCCGTTTGATGTTATTTCCTGGCCGATTCCAGTGCAGTTCAATTGGCCAATGATCTGATCCGGAAAAAGGAATTATGTGAGCTTTGAATTCTCCTCCAATATGGCATTGTCTGATATTAGAAATCTGTCCAGGCATGAGGCAATTTGCAGTGGAGGTGCCTGTTTATTCGTCCAGGTGTAAAGGCCATTAGCTGTGGGCACGTCAATCAGCCAATTATGTTGAACAAAATATTTGAGTAGAGAGCCATCTCTATTGGTTCTGCATCTCCCTCCTTGTCGTTCTTCTGTTGAGGCGGTCATATTGAAATCTCCTCCCGTCACCCAAAGCGGATGTGCTCTATCAGTGTTAAGCTGTGATATGGTGTCTAGAATTGCAGCTTTTTGCAGAGGTTCTTGTGGGAAGTAAACATTGGTGATGTGACCATGAATGTTTGTGCCCAGAATATGAAAAACTGCCTGAATGAAATTTTTGTTTGCATGGATATTGTCTAGTTGTATTTTCCCCGCATCCCAGAAGATTACCAGGCCTCCAGAAGCCCCTTGTGCATCTACAGCTATGACTTGCCCTCCTGGCCAAGCTTTGGCTACAATTTTTTCCAAGATTGTTGAGTTGCATTTGGTTTCCTGTAGAAATAGAATGGTTGGCTTGTCTTCCATAATCAAGTTTTTGAGAAGTTTCCCCTTCCTTGGGAAGTTGAGCCCCCTTATGTTCCAAGATATCAAATTCATTTAGAATTTTTGGGGTTGGTATTATAGTATTTGGTGAGTTTGGCATATCTTCCAGACTCAACCAATACCTCGCCAATCTTAATTGTTCATTCTAGGGCTGTCTTCCTGCCCCTCTTTTTGCTATCTTTGTATACAAATTTACCATCCCATTGACTGCCTGTCTGGATCCCAAGAGAATACTTTTTTTGAGCTTTATTCAGAATTTCTACTAGGTTATCTACTTGTGTTTCAGGGATTTTGTCAAAATTACCTTATTTGCAGGCTTGTTCCAGACCTAGAATATCAAGTTCCCCAATATCAATTGGTTCGCTGTCGTCTTCCATGAATTGTGGTTCCTGAGTGCTGCCTTCTGCTTCCTTTCCCTTGTCCTTGCTGTAAGATGGATTATCTATGTCCATAGCCGGAGTATCCCAAGTTTCTGTGGCTGGCTTGGTCTTTTCGCCTTCCGTATTCTTCTTTTGCTCTCCGGACTTGGCAGAATTTTGTGTCGTGGTTTCCGATCTGGGCTCTTCTTGTGGTTTAGCTTGTGCAAGAATCCCGAAGCTGTTACTTGTAGAGGGCTGGGATTTCTCTTCTGGTGCTGGCGTTGCTTTTGGTGTTGCGTTGGATTTTTTACTCCCACGTCTTCTGTTTGTGACTTTAGTGAACCCATCCTGAGGTTGTGGCTCTTGCTTGCTTTGAGATTCAGGCTTGTTATTTAAGGGGCAATCTCTGAAGAGGTGTCCCAGGGTATGACATTTCCGGCAGCGGAAAGGAACATGCTCATAATCAATGACCTGGATCCAATCATGGTCTTCATGAAAAAGGCGCACAGTATCTGGCAAAGGTTGCTTCAGATCCATGTAGACACAGATCCTGGCGTAAGAGGCGTAGGTCATGTATCTTACAGCCTTTGTTTCTTCAGCGACCTTAACAAAATCTCCCAGCGCCGATCCAAGGGCTTTTAATGAGTCCTCCTCCCAGTGTTCCCATGGTAACGAGTATAATCTAATCCATACTGGTGCATAGCTTAGATCTTCCTAATCTAGGTTGAACCTTGCCTTCCATTCTCTGAGAAATAGCCCTGCCGAGTTGTAGAAGTAAGGCCCTCCTTCAAATACTCTATTTCTGTCTTCCAGACAGTTAAAGATGGCTGTGAAGAAACCTTTCGTCCCTATAAGAAGGGTTATTTCTCCTTTTGGTCTCCATTTGCTATTGATCCAGTTTTTTAGTGCCTTTTCTGTAGGCCAGACTCCCATAAATTTACCTATGAGGGCATGATCTCTCATAAATTGTATTCTTGTGTTTATTTGGTGGCTAGGTAGTTCTACTTCTGGCCTGTGAGCAGAAACAGGTTTGCAAGTTGAAGAACTAACCTTTGGAAGTCCGTGTGGGGCTTTATTATCCTTCGTGGTCTGCGTATCCTCTGCGGATTTGTTATCTGCTGAGACGTCATTGGGGTTACCCTCAGGTCCTTGTTGGTTTTCTTCGCCTGGCGGAACCAATGTTCCCTCCCCCCGCGGGGGATCCATTGGGTATTCGCTTCCAAACCGCGTCCGTTCGATTACTCTGCCGCTATCAGGTCTGAGCGTCACAGAGCAGGTCAGCCTGCCATCGCAGGTCTGTGAAACCCTAGCTGGGTGCCATTTCCATTATCGCGCTGTTTCCGTCGAGCTCTCTCTTCTCTCCTCTTTCCGTTAGGACATGACTTTATCCAGATGTTGAGTACACCACTGTAGATTAAGTGTCAAGTGATGGTTGCAAGTGGAGGAACCATAAATTGCTCTAGAAAGTTCCATAATATCAAGGTATCCATGGGAGAATATGTATTGAATAGCCCAATGATTTCCATTCCAATGGGTGGTGCTGATGTTGTACTAGGAGTCCAATGGATACAACCCTTAGGTACAATAGATTTTAATTTTCAAGAACTTTTCATGAAATTGTGTGTGAAAGGAAAGGAAGTTGAATTAAGGGGTATTGCAGGGAAACTGGGAAAGATAATCAGCTCTAATGGTATGACAAAGCTTCTAAAGAAGGAACAACGAGGCATAATTACACAATTATGTTCGCTAGAGGTTCCAACATCGAAATCATCTATTTCTCCAGATCTCCAAAAAGTTTTGGACAATCATTCCAAGGTATTTGAGACTCCCAAAGGCCTATTACCTATTTGTGATCATGATCATGCTATTCATTTGATTTCAAGAAGTGTTCCTCCAAAATCAGGCCGTATAGATATCCCTATGCCCAAAAGAGTGAAATTGAACATATGGTTGAAGAAATGCTAGAGGCTGGTATAATTCAACCTAGTCAAAGTTCTTTCTCTGCTCCAGTAGTATTAGTGCACAAGAAGGATGGATCATGGCACATGTGTCCAATTATAGGGAGCTCAACAAGCTCACTATTAAAGATAAATTTCCCATTCCTGTCGTTGATGAATTATTGGATGAATTGCATGGATCAATCTACTACACCAAGTTGGATCTTCGTTCAGGATATCATCAAATCAAAATGAAGACTGAAGACATTCCGAAAACAACATTTAGAACTCATGAGGGTCATTATGAATTTTTGGTCATGCCTTTTGGCCTTAGCAATGCACCTTCTACATTTCAAGGTTTGATGAATTCCATTTTCAAACCCTTCCTTATAAAATTTGTGTTAGTATTTTTTGATGATATACTAATCTACAACAAGTCTTGGAAGGATCATGTTCAAGATGTTGAAAGGTTACTCAAACTATCGGAGGAGAAACAATTATATGAAAAAACCTCCAAATGTTTCTTTGGAGTTTAAGAGGTGGAATATCTGGGTCGTATTGTATCTCATGAAGGTGTTAAGGTAGACCCTAGCAAAATTAAAGCCATTAAGGAATGAAAAATCCACACATCCATAAAGCATCTGCGAGGTTTTCTCAGGTTGACAGGGTATTATCGCAAGTTTGTTAAGAATTATGGGAGAATAGCAGCACCTCTAACAGCATTATTGAAGAAAGATACATTTTCATGGACTCTAGGAGCAACAAAGGCCTTCGAAGAAAGAGGCAATGTGCCAAGCATCGGTCTTAGCTATGTCGGACTTCACAAAAACCTTTATTGTGGAATGTGATACTTCAAGAAATGGAAATGGTGTTGTTTTAATGCAAGATGAAAGACCCGTTACTTTCAAAAGTCATCTAATCAAAGGAAAGTATTTACACAAAGCTATTTATGAGAAGGAAATGTTGGCAATACTATATGCACTTAAGAAATGGAGACCCTACCTAATGGGAAGACACTTCAAGGTAAAAACGGATCATGATAGTCTTAAATACA
>APFE031548632.1:3405-77148 GCA_000404065.3 Pinus taeda
TGAACAATTCTTTGATGATTCAAATGACAAAACCTCCTTTCTATATATAGGAGTCTAAGGAGTCACAATATAACCCAGTCGACCAAACAATAATAATATAAAGCCACAAAAATAACGATAGATGCATTCTATGGGGCACAGTAATAACAATATGGGGACAATAGGGGCACAACAATACTAATAAGGGATACAACTACAATAGTTATGGGGTAATCACTAGTATTATAGGGACCTAACAATTTTAGCCTCTCCACATAGTTTTGAGACTAGAACACCTCTGATGCTACAAAAACTAACACTCTCTCTTAGTGAGGAAGGTGTTCTAGTGCTGCAACACCCTGCCTCTGTATCACCCTCTATCACGCCACTGATGTTTGGCCATTGTGACTGCCTGTCACTACCCACCGACCACTGTGCAACTATGATGTTGCATCTATGCTGCTAATGACACTGCTATACTGTTTCCAACTCTGCATCTGCACTGCAACTCCCTCTCAACTGTTGTTGGTGTAGCTACAACTATTGCAACTTAGAAGCATCTTAAATATTGAATCATCTGTGTCTTTGTGCTGCATCTGTCTCTTGAGCATCTCACTACTATTAGCCTCTGTGCTATCTACTAAGGAATCTGCGCTGCTGTTGACTTTGCTACTGAGCCTTCTTCTCTGTTGTTAACACTGCATTGCGATCCTCAACACCTCACTGCCACTAGTCTGCAACTGTCACTCCAGAATCTGACTGCATCATTGACACTGATCCATCCTGCTACTAAATTTTGTGGGCCCCCGTAGCTAGGTAATGATCCATGAGGAGGACACCTCAATGGGCCTTGCCCAAACTTTGTAACTTTGGTACTAAAGCTCCAAATCACCCCACTTTGCTCCTAGAGGTATAGGTGCAGACACAACAAAGTCTTCCTCCAACCTATAAGGCAACTTGTCTATGTCTGTGGACGCTGCCGCCTAGTCCTGCTTCTCCTTCTTGTCCTTTTTCTAAAAAGGACACTGGGTATTGTAGTGGCCAAACTCGCCACGCCTGAAGCACCTGACCTTAGATAGGTCCTTTTTCTTCTTCTTCTCCCCCTGCCCTTGACTGGGACCCTTCGGTGCTAGGGCCACATTCTCTTCCTCCTTCTCACCCTTTGTTCCCTTGTAGCTGCTTAAGCTGATGGTGCTCTTTAATAGAGCTTGTCTCAACTCCTCTTGCTGTAGGTTTGACCACATCCTGTCCCATCTAGGAAATGTGTCTTGGCCAAGATACTTTCGGAAAAGACTCGCCACTCCTCTGAGACATTGTTTAGTTCCAACCATACAAGTTTTGTCGGTTGAGGTGCCTCCCCAATGATTGCAAGCTGATCACGGACCTCCTGAATCCTGGTGAGGAAGGAATCTAGGCCTTCACCCTTCTACATCCTAATGCTCCTCGACTTTGTTGATTTATGGTAGTATCAGATGTGCTCTAAGCCTCAAATTTTGTAGGAAGCTTTGGGTACATGTATTCCAAAGAACCTAAAAAGCGTTTTGGGAAATTCCACTCAGAAACAGTTTTATTAAAAATAATTAATTATTTTTAATGGGTCCCTAAGTCTAAACTTAGGAAATTAAAATAATTAATGGGTATTAATCTAACTGCGGGTACAACTTCTAGAAGAAGACGAGGATCAAGCAAAAATGATCTTAGCCATTGATTAGCTTCTAATCTGGGCCGTTGAATGTCAACAAGAAGATTATTTAAGGAGGCGTGAAGGTCATTTGGAAAACACATCGAAAGTTGATCAGTGAGATTGAATTGCTTCGGCTAGAGAGCAGCACAGTGATTTTGTGGTGATCACACAGAGAGGGGTAGAGACAGTTTTGGTTGGCAAATCTTCTATGCAGCCAAGAATACATAGCAGAGAAGTGGAGAAAGATGCAGAGGAGGTAGCGCGGTGCCTAGTGAGGGTGACATAGAGCCAGGAAGGGCTCACGTAGAGCAGCGCAATGCCTTCCAAGCAAAAGTTCGAGATTTTGCTTTGGGTTTGAAGTTCTAACATAGGAGGGTTGAAGTCGAAGCTCCTAAGAGCAAATTGATCTAGCAGAGAGGTGATGCAGTGCCTCAACGCCAGTGACTGCGTAGGGGCATCGCAGAGGTAGCCGGGGGCTCGTTGGTTCAACTGCTGGATCAGCCGAGTCTTACAGTGTAGAGTGAGGTAATCTCACTAATTTCTTCTGCTGAGTGATATTCTCTATACTGGATTGCCAACAACGCATCCAAAATGTGTATTTGAAAATAAATTTTGCTTAATAATAAAAACCCTCAGAACCGCTACACTGGTTTTCCCGCATTGGGTTTTTTCCGGGGATATTTGTCCAAAAATAACGGTGTCATTGTGTTGTATTTTCCTTCTTGCTCAGTTTCTTGTTTTTTGCATATAATTTAATTAAGTGAAGGCTGTAGTGTATTAGTTTCGATATTTGCTGTAGGAAGCAGTAAATAATTTGTTCAGTAATTAACAAATAGAAGAAGCTTAATCAATTGCTGTAGTAGGGATTCCGGGTTTAGGATTTTTCACAAGCTTTTCCTGTAGGAACATCTTCCGCTGCTCGGAAGTGTTCTAATATAGTTGGATGAGAGCGTCCCACATCTCCTTGGCAGTGCCTTTGCCAGATATTTGTGAAACTACTTGGTCCCGAACTCCATCCAGGATCAACCTCTTCACCTTTGACATCTCCTTCCTGCACTCCTTTAGCTGATTTCCATCCTGAGGAACTGCTACCACATTATCTACATAGGCTTTTAGGCCATATTCATCCAACACAAAGGACATCCTAGCCTTCCAGATGATGAAGCTGGGGGCACCCTCCAACCTATCCTGATGTCTAAGCCCAACTGTGGCCATCTTTGAATCTGGTCGAAAATCTCCCTCTTTCCCACTGGTTCGACTGCTAAGTTTGCTATACACACTCCCTTATGGAGTGAGAAACTCTGCTTACAACTTCTGCCAATCTACAACTTGAAAATCGTATTTCTAAAACTCGAAACCCCTTGAGAGGAATTCTCTCTCTGTGTGTCTTTCTCTTTCACCCGACTATTAATCTAGGTTGTCATTGATCTCAATATGGCATTGACCGAGATGTCAATATTCCTGAGATGGCTAATGATAGTCAGACTCTTGTTTGACAAGGATACCATGAATGAAGATTTCAAGCCACTAAGAAGAAGTCTTGTCCTAGATGCCTATTGTTCATAATGGATCACTGCACTATCATGATGACATATATGGTGACATTACATTTGATGACATGGAAAATGAAGGAATTGGAGATCACTTGATGACATGATGATTAAAAACATAACAAGTGGAGACCTCACTTAAAAACACTTGGTGACAAAGGAGAAACCCATACTGTCCTAATCATTTCTGCACAAGATAACGACCAGTCACATTAAAAAAAAAATTCACCTCCTTAGAGGTAGAATCTCATTATGAGACCTAAACCATCTTTTAGAGCATAATTTTTCCTTTCCAATGAGATATTACATAGCCCGAAACTCCAAGTGTTTGAAAGTTATGAATTTTTGAAGTTAATTTATTAAATTTGGACATGGAGCCGACCTGATACACAAGTCGGCCTCCAAACAGAGGACGTGAATGTTCATTTCAAGGACGGAAAGGGTATATAAAGAGAGGCTCGAACCTCTGTTTTCCTCAAGTAATTTCGGTGAAAACACAGAGAAAAGGGACAGAACAACTAGGAGGCCGAGGATGTTTTAAGATCATAGTTTGGGCATTTTTAGTGATTAAAGTATTCTTAAAGAGCTTGGACTTAAGGACAAAAGAACAAAACTTGTGACAACCACCTTTGGAGGATTATTTGTAATAAATATCTCTTTATCTCAGGACCTGTTTCACCTTTTGGAGAAGCATGGATCACTGTTTAACAATCTTGTGTGGCTTGGATAAACATTCTTTGAAGAATAGTCTCAAGAACAGTCTCCTGCGGATAGATTGCAGACCGTTGTGCCTTGGTTTTTATGGAAGAAGTGTAGACTTTGGGATAGAAAACAATCCTGCTATAATTCAGACAACAGACTTTGAATACTTTTCAAGGCCTCTGACAATTACTTGGGAAGAAGCTCGGTCAATCTGTCTTTATCTCAAATATGTGGAAGATACTCATACAAAATTTCGTTGGATATTGATAGGCTGCTACAACAATAAGGATTAAGATATATGACAATTTCTTGTGAGGCATTTCCTATCTCTATATCACTATTGTTGTAGGAAGCTACTACAACTGTAAGGGTCAAAGATTGAGAAAGTTTTTTAAAACGTAGAGCTGAAGGCTTGAAGCCTTTGAAGAAGACTATGATGGCATTATAAAACAACCCAAAAGACAGTCTTAGTGCAATAGTTCATTTGGTATGTGGAGTAGGGAAAAGTCCTAGTGTAGTGTGATCTTCTTTGGACAGTTGGTGCAGTATGGCGTGAACATCTTAATACAGTTAACATGGTGCAAGAATTTTGATGCTACAGTAAAGTGTTTATGAAGAAGGGTGATGGTGCATAATAAGGCAGATTGGTAAAGTGAAGTATTGGAATAGTTTGAACAGTGGTCTGGTGCAGTGTGGTGCAAGGACATTTGTAAAGAAGAATTGTCACAATCTAGTGTCGAAGTCTTGGTGCAGTAGTGGTCCAGTGGTTTTGAGATTATCTGGTGTTGAAATATTGGTGCAGTGCATAATTCATGGTGCAAACTTTGGTGTAGACCTTTGGAGGTAACTTGAAGTAATCTTTGGGACTAATCTTGGACCAGATTTGAAGAAGGTGCAAAACTATTATTAGAGCTAGTGTAGAACTTGGTGCAGTTGATTGAAGACACATTGAAGTGTTGTATTGAAGATCATAATGCAACGCTGATGTCATCATGAGGTGACCTTGGAGATTTTGATTAGGTACCATGAAGAACAATGATGGCACCTTCTAAGTTAAGGTTGTCATTGGTGATGTAGTGTGAAGACTACAGTGAAGCTAAAGATTTATAGGGCTCGATAAAGAAGACCTTGGGAGCTATGAAGTACAACCAAACATACCTTGACCAAGTGAAGCTATAAGGTTGGAGCCCTTGGGGTTGGTGCCTCATAATTGACAAGGTTGGTGCCTTGGAAAGTTCAAGTTGGTGCTTGGCAAATATAAGATTGGTGTCCTTGGAGTTGGTGCTCCTAAACGCAAGGTTGGTGCCTTGGATAAGATAGGGTTGAACCCCTAGAGGTCGAAGCCTCACTAAAGTCCAAGTTGGTGCTTGGAAACAGGTTGGAGCCTGAGAGATTGAAGATCAATGTCTTCATCTAGGGTTGGAGCCCTATATATATTGTACTTGATTCATTGTAAAGATTATATTAATAAAGGCATTTATTCCTATTGTTCATTTTGTGTTCTAAATATAAGTGATCTAATTGGTAAAAGTTAACAATTGAAAAGAAACACTGATTCACCCCCCCTCTTAGTATTTCCAACACCAATGCCGATTTTGTTGCTGCAAACTGCTACACAATCCTTTTGTGCCCAAACAAGGAATTTCCCAATGAAAATATCTAAGTTGTTGCTCCCTTTGCTTGCTGGAATCACTCAACTGGTCAAGCTGAAATTTTATGCCAACCTGCCCTGAAAAATCGAACTTCCTTGAGCAACTCGCACCACCTGGCTAGGCACTATGCAACCTCCAGAAATTCGTCTTTTTGCTCCCTCTAAACAACGAATTTCTTCTTCTGCTTCTGAGCTTCCCCGTTTGACCAAAATTTCTCTGATACCATGTGAAAATTTCACCACCGAAATTCTATTGCAACAATTGTAATTAATTCTTCTAACTAAAATTAATTTTGCAGTTTATTGCTTTGGCAACAACAAATTATTCACACTGCAATCTTCACAAATAAAAAATACCGCAGAGGATAAACTAGAAACTGAGAAAATACTGGCACACACACAAAATTATGACAATGTTGTTTTGAACAAAAGTCCTCGAAAAAACCCAACTTGGGAAAACTGGTGCAACAACGGAGGGTTTTATATTATTAAGCAAAAGTGAAATTCTGAGTATAATCTATAGATGCGCAACTGGAAAATCTAATCAACAAAATAAACCAATTGAAATATTTGTGAGGCAAATACCTCAACACCATGCCTGAACCTGCTCCGACAATTGTCCAAACTAGCTAGTCATTCTGCCTTTGTGCAGTGATTGCGCAGATCCCAACTCGCTAAGCGTGGAACTACAAGAAAAATGACGTCCTAGTTGACTCTGCTTCCAGGAGAAATTCACTTAGCCTCCTGGAGAATTTCTAGACCAACAACAACTAAATTTCTCTTCCCTTCAACAAAATCAATCTCCCTTTGAAGCTATCTATGCTGCTTCTCTGATGATTACGACCCTTCTGTTGTTGGCTCTCTGGATCTGTAAGACTTCCTTCAGACTCACTGTCCTTGCCCCTCTGTCTCTGTTCCCTTTTCTGGCTAGAACTCTTCCGGTCACTGTTGCTTCTCTCTGGAAATCGAACTGCCCAAGGAAATCGATCTCAAGTGTGTTCTCCATCTACCCATTGACTTCCTCTTACAAAATCTAGTTGAGACTCCTGTTACTGCTCAAACTAGCAGGGATCCTAGAGGGGCACTTGCTAGGTCAAGAGCAATAATGAAGCTAAAGCCCACGGTCACCACAGCTAAAGCTTCCTACTCTTTACGGACTTTCACCGATGGGAGGAGACCTGATATATAGAGAATCACTTATGAGGGATAGATCAACTAAGTTGGATGTGAAGTAATCTCGACGACCCTTTCCTAGGAGAGACTCAAGAGTGGGACTTGCTTTCCTTTTAAACAAGGTACAAGGTAGGGATTTGAGGGCTTGGCTTAGGGAATGTGACTTGAAAAGGAGCTTCCTAAACCCTGAAATCCTTGTGGAACTTGGTTTCCCAAGTGGTTCTTGAAGAGTTGACTTTGATATGATATGGGACCACACGGGACCAAGTGGACTCAGGTTAGGTCAAGAGGATAGGATTTAACAACCAATGATATGCTTGACCTAATTAGGGAGGGGAAAGGGATCAAGGAATAAATTTTCAATGGAAGGCAATGCAAGGATCCTAATGAGGTTTCTAGCCTAAGGGAAACCAAGGGCAAGAATTGGTCTTCGATCTAGGGTTTGTGACATCTCAAGACCCCACCATCAGAATCTCATGAAATTTGGAGGGCTTCTTAAGGACACACCAACGCAGTTGTGGACCAAAAATAGAAGTATTTGGATGGCTAGATCGTGAAATAATTGATGCCTAAGTTGCACGAAATGGGGAAACGGGTAGGAGTTTCCGAAACGGGCACTGGTGTGAAACGTGACTCCCCCAAATTTTGGAAACGGGGAAATGCAATATATATATATATATATATATATATATATATTAGGACATGAGAAATATGTGCAATCATAAAGCATATATGATACATTTTAATTTATTACGTTATGATTAAATTGTCAATTGTCAATGCATAAACTATAAGTCTCTAAATTTACATCACATTTACTCATGAATGATAACATAATGAAAATAGAAATTTCCAAAATCAGCCACGAGAAATTTCTAATTTCTTGTCTCGTGCTTGATTGGGAGTCTCCTCCTACATAGTCGAACAACCTTAGTGCTCTTGATTAAATACAAGTTTCATACCCTAGTGCCCTACATGCTCTTGATTATTGGGAGTCTCCCCTGCATAGAAGACTTGGTTCTCTTGATTAAATACAAGTTCCATACCCTAGTACATGACAAAATCCAATGGAAACATTGCAATCCCCCCAATCCTGAAATCCTGAAAAATAGATAAGTCTGCTGGATTTTGAGTGAGATCTAAAATTCTACTTTCTCCATATGATATCCAATGAGGGCGAAACCACTCTCAAACATCCTAGAGTCATTTCATGGTAATGTTAAAAATTTAAGTAAAAGGATGAAAATGAAAAATAAAGGAGAATATCACCTTTACTTCATATCAACACTAGGGCCATAGGCTTGAACATTCGGCTGCCCCACTCAAAAAATCCATTTTTTTTTATAACTTGAGAGACATCTAGAAGCATCTAGAGGATATTTGAGTCGCCCAATAAAAAAACTAGAAGCGAAAAAAAAAATACAAGAAAAAGTCAAGTTACAAGAGGAAACTCCAACATATGGCCCGACAACTCATTTCCAGATGTACTGGCCATGTTTTCTCCTCGAGAAAAGGGCAAGTATGGCCGAAAACGAGTTTTCGGGCCGTACTGTACGGGTTTCCCCGTTTCCATTTCGTTTATGTACGGAAACGGACCCTGGACCCACGTTTCCCTCAACTTAGATTGATGCCCTAGGTGACCTAGAGGACTAGACCTAGAGAAGAGGAAAGGGGAGAAGGAAAATAGGTTAAATGTTATCACCTTTGGGTGGTCCAGTGCTTAATCCTTTGGGGAGATTGGAGTTAGGTAGAATTATGACTATAGACCTTTGAATTTTCTAGGTCGAGGCCTCAAAGACAACTTTGCTTGGCACTAGGGCAACATCAAAAGAAACTCCAAAGACTTAATACTTTGTTTTGCAAGATAAATGGCTTGTCAAGATGAATTTCAGTAATGAAACATCCCTAGGAACATTCATTCATTATACATGGCCCATACATGAAGCATTCACTATCCAGAAACAAAATCTCCACAACTTCGCATAAGAGATGCAACAAGTAAGCCCTGGTATACCGAAATCCCAACAACAATGTATGTGACAAAATTAGAAAGAAAGAATAGCATTAAAATGTACTTACATCTATAAGAATATATCCAACCATCCAAAATCTTGCCATCAAGAAGCTCCAAGACATATGAAAATGATCCAAACATCAAAATTCATTCCATGGTCCAAAAATTCGTCCCCCAAGAAGGATAGTGAAAATCTATAAAGAGATACTAGTTCCAAATCCAAGTGATGATGCTAAAATGAATTCACATCATTTGTATGTATACACTTCTAATGAGTTTGATTTAGTTAATTAGGCCTACATTAGCCCCTACAATGTGCAAAATAACTAACTTTTGGTGACAAGTCCACCAAACTAGCTCATAAACAAAAGAATAAGCCTCTAAAGAGGTCGAATAATGAATAGTGCATGTTGTTGGGCATTGGAGGAGGCCTAATGGAGCCCATATGTGCCATAATGTGTAGTTGAACTCCCAAAAGCAATGGACAAGGGGCTGACCCTTTGCAATAACCTGTGGTGCTCCAAATAACATGTGGGGGCACACAAGTGTCCTCATGGGTCTCCAAACAAATTGAAGATGCCTATTGATCACCTACAAGGGATAGAATTATGGTGTAGGTGATTCCACATCATCGTGCAAGCCCTCGATCATCTGCCAAGTGTATGGTGCAACTCTAGAGCCAACTGGGGATGATGGATCAGGTGCATCTTCCTCGTCCAATAAGTGAAACACGAGCAATCTCTGAATGGATGTGGGTATCCATGGAGTGTTGTCTACTATTTTGGAGGCCCATGACTCTCTATACACACCCTACATGTGCCAATGTAGCCATCTAGGGCCAAGACCCCGAATAGGGAGACCAAACCCAAATGGAAACCACATGCAATCCTGCATTAGATCCAATGCGTCTCGTGCCTTCCAGCACACCAAGTCATTAAGGAAATCAAGTAGAAGAATTTATAAACCGTGGATAACAAGTGAGCACTTCATAATGGCATGCCCTTCCGTAGTGGGCTTTGGCATGTGCTAATGTCTTCAAACTCCAAATAGGGTTAACCAGGCATCCCACTAGGTTGTTTCTACCTCTAAAGGGGGTGGTATGTTTGTGGTACATCCTTCAAATGGTGGTGGCATGTGGCATAATGATGGAATGGAGTAGGGAATGAAAGGGGGCAACCTGGATCACATGCCATGGTACAAGGGTAGCTAATAAAAGGGAAGCCCACACTCGGGTAAATAATGTGTAGGATGGAGAAATTGTGGTGCATGAGTTATCCTGGCCTTGATTTTTCCACCCTTCTTCATATGCCTTTTGCATTTTTATGCTTTTCTTTGGTTAACTGCTCGGGGCTCTAGGTAATGAGAGCATGATGTGTAAAATTTAGCAGTGCATACCCCCTTATAAGGCGAGGTAGTTCATCACCCACCAGGGGTTTGGACAATCATGGGTTCCTGAATGATCTGATAATCACCTTATGAGTGACCTCAGTTAAAGATTTATTAAATGAAGGTATTACAGACTCATATGTTGGTGTGTGTGTCTATGTTATTTAAGCAACAGATCGATCAGATTGCAAATACACAGACACTTGAAACAGAAAACAACAGAGAAACACAGTAAGCAAATACAAGAACACAAGAATCTAATAAGGAGTTCACCCTATCCTCCAGGGCTACATCTCCAGTCCAACTTTCAGTGGTGGCCTTCTTTTATTGTGTCTTGAAGCAAAGAATTACAATGAAGGAGCTCAATATGAGTCTCTTGAAACAAATTGGCTTGGCAGGGTGGTTCTTGGATTCCCCAAGCCACTGGAGTACAATGACTCTCTTCCTTGCCAACTCTTTGACCTCTCTGGTCTGACAAATCCACTCAGGGATGGCTTGAATCTCTCAAGCTCTTTGGTGCTCGACGCTGCCTTTGGTCAGCTCGGCCCTTTATTTTCTTCTACTTTTTGCTTCACTAATTCTTTCTCTTGTCTGTCCTCTATCTCCGGTGTTCCTCTCTGGGTTCCCGACTCTTCCCCTTTTTCTTTCTGTTCTCTGTTCATGGCTTTAAACCATTCGAGTTCATGGAAGTTCGTTCCCTCTTCCACTTCCGTCGATTTGCCTGCCTGTAGCTGTGCTTGGAGTTCCCTGTTCCCAACGTCATCATCAGGCTCACAGAGAGTGGCCACTTGTCCTCCTGCGAACTGCACCAGCCTGCGTCGTCGGTTCATTTCTTTGGTTACGTCTTGGAATGAGTTTTTTGCCACCGTGGTGGTCAATCTAGACTTCAAATTCTTTCATATCGCGGCTTAATCCCTCATCAATTCCATCTTCTCCATTGGGCGCGATCTCAGCCATTAGATTTGGAGCCCCCAAATCCGATGCCATTCGCTCGTCCCGAGCGGTTGACTAGCTCGACTGTTAATGCGTGATGAGCGGCGATTTCCTCTCTCCTCATTTGCCACGCGTCAGGCGCTGAGTGGAATCGCACCTTTTCCTTCGAAACTGCTTACCGCCCATGGACGCCCCCGATTAATACCGCCGGTTTCGGAGCGGGTCCCGCCTTTAGCTCTTAGCCTTTATCCCACGGTTTTCCTGGCTCTCATGTGATCGAGCGCTTGGGGCTTCTCTATTTTGGGGTTTTTCGCCCAGCGATGCGCTAATTGCGCATCAAAAACTGCCTCTGTTTCCAAATCCGGGTCTCCCAGGGGCTAATTTTGCCTCCTGCGCAGTGTCCATGGGCCTCAGTCAGTGTGCTTTGACCAAGGTCCTCGTCGTTCCACGCTGGCTGCCATTGCCACTAGTTTAGAGGTGTTCTTGATCACTATTTTAAATCCTTTGAAGTCTGTCCGACCTGGTACAGCCATGGCTCTGTTAATCATTCTTTATGGATCCAATTCGGATCACGACCTTCCCACTGAAAAGCTTTTGGACCACCAAAAGTTGGCTTTCTTTCAAGCATCGACTAAGTGAGGGTACTGCTATCTCACTTGCCCAATCTCAATCCACTTTGCATTGCTTGGCTTCGAACCTTTGAGTCCAATTCTGAAGTACTCAACATCTCCTCTACGCGTCGTCTTCACTTTCCTGTCCAAGACTGTGTCTTCCTGCAATTCATTAAGATATTTAGGTAGCAGGTCATCAATAAAAGGCAATTGACTTTGCTCTTCAGGATCCTCAATCATTGAAGGTTCAAACAATCTCAAGCAATCTGCATTTACGACTGAGTAGATGTGCATGGTACCTGGAAGATCAAGGAAAAGCATTTCACAATCTTCTCAAGTATCCTAAAAGGCCATACCTGATAGCTTTAGCTTTTTACCTTCACCTACATGCTGTCCTTGGCTGATATAAACCAACTGGTCTCCAACTTGAAAACTATGATCCATCCGATGCTTGTCATGCCTAGCCTTGTATTTGGCTTGGCTCTTTTCTAGTTGTTCCTGTACTGCCTGGTGGATCTCTTGGATCTGTTCAATGAACCTAGTTGCCTTTTTCACATCACTGTGTCCATCAACCATGGTATCTTTACCAAAGACAAAATCCAAAGGAGACCTTGGTATGAAACCAAAACAGGTTTCAAAAGGAGATCTCTGTGTAGAAGAGTGTTTTGCGCTGTTGTAAGCATGCTGCACATAACAAAAATGTTCATCCCAAAGTTTAGGATGTTTGTTGCAATATCCTCTGAGTAACTGGATCACTGTCATGTTATCTACTTCTGTCTGGCCATCGGTTTGTGGATGAAACGCTGTGCTTTTCTTCAGTTGGGTGTCCATCAGCTCCCACAGACTTGACCAAAACTCCCCCACAAATTGAGTGTCTCGATCAGATACAATAGAAGTGGGTAATCGAAAATGAACCCATACATGTTCAAAGAATAGTTTTGCAGTTTGTTCAGTTGTAATCTGTTTATTACAAGGTATCAAAATACACATTTTGCTGAACCTATCCACAACCACATACAATAATATGACCTTTTCTAGACTTAAGGCAGTCCCCCAAAAAATCCATGAACACTTCCAGGGTGGAAGGAACTGGTAAGAATGTATAAGCCTAGTTTCTTTGCTGGCTTGCTTTTAGCAACATGTACACCCTCTTACATATCTAGACTATCTCATTCATTTTTGGCCAATAACAAAATCTTTGCGCTGTGCAACTGTTTTTACTTACCCCAAAGTGACCTGTATCAGAGAGTGTTGCCTACTAATTATCTTTACTATTCAGTTTGGGAATGCAAGTTCCCACAATGATATAAAATCGGTCCTTTACATGATAACCAATTCTTCTACTCTCTTGCTTGACGCAAAGTGTATATACATCTTAAAGTATATATCTTGACATATTTTCAATGTAGTTTCATGTAGTACAAAATTATGCTTAAGTATAGTAGATGCATTTAATGGGTCTAGATAACATTCGCAACGTTGTTATGATGCTCTTTTTATATCTGATGACTAAATGAAAACTGTTGTAGAAACCCATCCATCTGTAGTGTCTTGATTGCTGCAACTTAGTCTGGGAGTGTAGATATTGGAGTGGTTGATGATCAATATGTATTACTGTCTCTTTGCCCATTAAGTAATGTTTCCACTTTTTCACACTCTGAACTAATACATACAATTCTTTATCATATGTAGGATAGTTAACTACTGCAGGATTAAAAGTCTTAGAATGATAACATATGGGTTTATCGTGCTGTGTCAACACTGCTCCCATGGCATAGTCACTGGCATCTGTTTGGATCTCAAACGGTCTTTGTAGATCAGGCAGTGCTAATACAGGTGCTGTACTAATCTTTTCCTTCAAGGTGTCGAAGGCATTCTGATGTTTGCCTCCCCACTGAAACACCTTGTTCAATCCTGTCAAAGCATGTAAGGGAGCTGCAATTGAGGAAAAGTTAGAAATGAACTTCCTCCAATTTTGTGTTGCTCCTAAGGAGCTTCTTACTTCTGTAGTTGACTTGGGTTTAGGTCAGTTTACAATGACTGCCACTTTAGAGGGATCTTTTTTCAATTCACCACCCCCTATTATATGACCCAAATAATTTAGAGATGTTTTGCCAAATTCACATTTTGAGAGTTTAACATAAAGTCTTTCTCTTTTCAAAACATCTAATATAGTGTTCTTCCCACGTTTTACTAAAAATCAGAATGTCATCCATATACACAATAACAAAATCATCAAGAAAAGGCCTAAATACATCATTCATTAATCTCATGAAAGTAGCACGGGCATTGGTCAAGCCAAAAGGCATAACCAGCCACTCATACAATCCCTGCTTTGTTTTGAAAGTAGTCTTCCATGCATCTTGCTGCAACTCTGACCTGATGGTATCCACTGTGCAAATCTAGCTTGGTGAAATAAACAACTTCCTTCAATTGATCTAAAAGATCATCTATGCGAGGAAGGGGATAACAATTTTTGATTGTTATTTTATTCAGTGCTCGGTAGTCAATGCACATTCTCCACGAGCCATCTTTCTTTCTCGCCAAAACGATTGGTGACCCACATGGTGATGTGCTAGGCCTGAGGAACCCCTTCTCGAGCAACTCCTGCACCTGCTTCTTGATTTCAGCATTCTCTAAAGCAGACAATCTGTACATTCCAATGTTAGGCAATGGAACATCTTGTTGCAAAATAATATCATGTACTATTTCCTTTTTGGGTGGCAGACCTTTAGGTTCCTGAAATAGGACATCATACTCTGAAACAACCTTTTCTACATCAGCTTGCTGCTGAGCATTACAACCCTCAAATACATTGGTTTTATCAGGTTTCTTTTCCGTTACAACCATTAGTAAGAATTGTTTACATGCATTTATCATTCTTTTCATCTGCCCTGAGTTGATGAGAGTATAATTATTCCTGAGCTTGTGAGCTCTCACAAAGTATTCGATTCCATCTTTAACAAGTAGATACTTGTTCTCAGCTCTATAGAAAATAACTTTTCTATCATACAAGTAAGGACTTCCTAAAACAATTCCACATATATCCAAAGGAATTATGTCTAACTCAACCTCATCTACAAATGCTGACCCAAAAGAAAACTTGAGTTTGCACTGTCTAGTCACTTCTAGTTGTGCTTCATCATTCAACCATGCTAATGGGTATGGTTTCTTGTGAGGTGTAGTTGCTAATCCCAATTTCTTTACAACTGCTTCAGAAATCAAATTTACTTGTGAGCCACTATCAAACAAAGTATCAATCTTTTGATGTTTGGAAAAAACTCGAATATGGAAAAGCTCATGTCTTTTTCTCTCATGTTCTTCATCAATAATAGTTTGAGTAGAATTACTAGTAGATGCTTCAGAATTCTTACCTTTTATACCTGTGGCTGCAATGATTGTTTTATCTTCCAAGTTTGACCCCAAATCTTTCTGAATAGCTGCAACAGTCTTCTTTTTCTTGCCCTCGGACTTCTTAGGTCTCAGCGCTATATGTAGAATCCAACAGTGCTCATTATCATGCCCCTCCTTTTTACAGTGAATGCATGAAGTTTTGCTTTTCTGTGCAGTCTTAGCCTTCCTTGCTTTCCGCTTCTGCTTTCTTTTCTCCTTGCTCTTGCTTGCAATGGGTTGGGATGGTCCCCCAACTTCTGGATTTCCATTCTTTCTTCTAGCTTCTAGATGAGTAGCTTGTATAGATACCTCATCTATATTAGTGGGATTAAACATGAGGATGGTATGCCTCATGTAGTTGTGTAGACCACTAATGTACTTCAAAAGAGTCTCCGGTGAGTCTAATGAGATCCCTAGAATCAATGCTCTCTTTCTAAATTCTTGAGTGTACGCTTGCACACTTTTCCCTTTCAATTGTCGAAGAGTTTGCCAACTCATCATGGCTTGTTGCATGTAGGCCAATGGATAGAACTGCTTCTTGATTGTAGAAACAAAGTCACTCCACCAAAGATAGTCTTCCCATGTCTTTTCATGTCAGCTTGGGTTCTGCCTTCCCACCAAACCAAGGCAGTGCCTCCTAGGCGTAGGCTTGCTAGCTGAATTTTTCTCTTGTCTGAGTCGATGTTTTGCACTTTGCAATACACGTCAATTTGTCTAATCTAATTGTCCAACTTTTCAGCATTTAGCTCTCCATCATATATAGGCAAGTCAAATTTAGAACCTAACTTAATCAAAGATGCTTTCTTATTATGCACAGGACTATTAGGAGGTGTGAGAAAGCTTTCCTCTTTCCCTTTTCCTTTCGAGTGGTCATGGGGATGAGACTCATCTTCTTCTTTATCTTGTTTAGAACCTGATGAATCTTCATCCTTATGCTTTCTAAAGTCCCTATACATTTCTTCTACCATAGACTTTATAGCTAGGAAACTCTATGAATTGAGGGTCTGGCCCATAGAACCTTCCTCTGACATTGTCTTCTGAGGATAGGCTCTCCCAATTTCAGGATTAGTTTCGACTAACTCTCCTTCTCCTAATTTGAGCTTTGATCTAGTGAGCATTCAACAGCTAAACCAACACAAGCTTGTCTAACCTTACAACCTAGAGCTCTTGATACCACTTGATTTGATAATCACCCTATGAGTGACCTCAGTTAAATATTTATTAAATGAAGGTATTACAGACTCATATGTTGGTGTGTGTGTCTATGTTATTTAAGCAACGGATCGATCAGATTGCAAATACACAAACACTTGAAATGGAAAATAGCAGAGAAACACAGTAAGCAAATACAAGAACATAAGAATTTGATAAGGAGTTCACCTTATCCTCCAAGGCTACATCTTCGGTCCAGCTTTCACTGGTGGCCTTCTTTTATTGTGTCTTGAAGCAGAGAATTACAATGAAGGAGCTCAATATGAGTCTCCTGAAACAGATTGGCTTGGCAGGGTGGTTCTTCGATTCCCCAAGCCATTGGAGTACACAGGCTGTCTTCCTTGCCAGCTCTTTGACCTCTTTGGTCTGACAGATCCTCTCAGGGGTGGCTTGAATCTCTCAAGCTCTCTGGTGCTCGATGCTACCTTTGGTCAACTCGATCCTCTCTCGTCTTCTGCTTTTTGCTTCACTGATTCTTTCTCTTGTATGTCCTCTGTTTTCCGTGTTCTTCTCTGGGTTCCCGATTCTTCCCCTTTTTCTTTCTGTTCTCTGTTCATGGCTTTAAACCATTCGAGTTCATGGCAGTTCATTTCCTCTTCCACTTTTGTCGATTAGCTGCCTGTAGCTACGCTTGGAGTTCCCTGTTCCTAGCGTCATCATCAGGCTCACAGGGAGTGGCCACTTGTCCTCCTGCGAACTGCGCCAGCCTGTGTCGTCAGTTCATTTCTTTGGTTACGTCGTGGAATGAGTCTTTTGCCATCGTGGTGGTCAATCCGGACTTCAAATTCTTTCGTATCGCGGCTTAATCCCTCGTCAATTCCGTCTTCTCCATCAGGTGCGATCTCAACCATTAGATCGAAAGCTCCCAGATCCGACGACATTCGCTCGTCCCGTGTGGTTGACTAGCTCGATTGTTAATGCGCGATGAGCGGCGGTTTCCTCTCTCCTCATCTGCCATGCGTCAGGCGCTGAGTGGAATTGCTCCTTTTCCTTCGAAACTGCTTACCGCCCATGGACGCCCCCGATCAATACTGCCGGTTTCGGAGCGGGTCCCGCCTTTAGCTCTTAGCCTTTATCCCACGGTTTTCCCGACTCTCATGCGACCGAGCGCTCGGGGCTTCTCCATTTTGGGGTTTTTTGCCCAGCAATGCGCTAATCGCGCATCAAAAACTACCTCTGTTTCCCATCCGGGTCTCCCAGGGGCTAATTTTGCCTCCCGCGCAGTCTCCATTGGCCTCAGTCAGCGCACTTTAACTGAGGTCCTCGTTGTTCCACATTGCATGCCATTGCCACTGGTTTAGAGGTGTTCTTGATCGCTGTTTTAAATCCTTTGAAGTCTGTCTGACCTGGTACAACCATGGCTCTATTAATCATTCTTTATGGATCCAATTTGGATCACTGAATGATAAAGGAGGCTCATCAAGGGCCATGTAGGAACTAGGGTGATGGCCATGGAATGGGGTAGAGCTCATGTCATGGCTTTTGCCCATGTGCTAAATGCTTTTGTCTTGGCCATCTTTTGCATTTTGTGGTACATTTTCCTGTTGAATGTGGCCAATTATGTTTTTTCTTTTTCTTTTAGTTGCATGAACCTCCCAGCATCATTCCAGGCCCGACACAAGATGTGGGGCAAGGGGAGGGGGTGGCTGAACTTGTGGATCCAGGTGGGAGGAGAGATGATTGGGGGTGTAATGAGCGGAAGGGGAGTAATATATACGAATCGGGGGGCGGGACCACGCAACCAAAAGTAGGGTTTCCCATGTAGTACCATCCCTAAAACCAATAGGTCAGTAAAAGAGATCTCACGGGACTAGGGTGTAAGGTTAACATCCCAAAAGAGACCTAGGGGACAAGAGCACAGACCTAGACCACTCTTTCTGCCGAATCCCCCATTAATCCATGCCCAAAGTTTCCATGATAAATAAACTAGAATACTCAATTACCAAATAACAAGGCACACCTTTAGGTTTGGGAGGCCCACCTTCAAACATATGATCATGACAGATGGGTGAGGGACCACATCGCTGGCTTAGGTGGTAGACAAATGGAACATCGAGCTAGTTGGTCGCTGTGAGGGGCTGCCGACTAAGGACTATCATGGAGAAAAAATTTCTCCTAGGGATATCACCCACAAAATGGTGGGTAACAACTCAAGGACCAAGATTAAACCTTAATGGCTTAGATCATATCTGGATCGATCCATGTGAGTTTCTATATGATTCACACCTTTCTCGATTATTACGGATTAATTAACCCCTTTTCCTAAAGTTTAAAGGCTAATAATCTAATTGAGACACTTTTAGGTGGAATTTCCAGAAACGATTTCTGGGTTATGGAGAACTCTTGTGTTTTAGCCTTTCCACAAAGTTTCGAGACTAGAACACCTTCGATGCTAAAAATTCTAACAATTTCAAGCTGCATGTACAATTTTTAACATCAAAGCCCCCAAGTAGGGGCACCTTCGTCAAAAAGGTCTTTTGCTCGTAGCATTTAGCTTGAAAAGGCCCTTCAATGCTGAATTATCACCTAATTAAGTCTTCATTGAGTCTTCAAGTGACACAAAACCCCCAAATATGCAAATTGCAGCCTTCAACGACCTTGAAAAGCGCTAGTTCAAAACTTTAAAGGTACAAGTTCGCCCACTCATGATCAAATTTACACTTGTAAGTCATCTCTTCCAATGTATAGCAACATTAGGGTCCAAATAAGTTAGGGATAGGTATGTGAATTGATTTAACTTCGATGTGAGGTTGGTTTAGCTAGATTATCCAAATGAATTTAAAAAAACTAGGTATAGGTTGGCCCTATCCAATTTTATCAAAAGGATTGTCACACATTTGTGTATATAATATATATATATGTCAAGACATAGAAATGAGGCACATATTTTACTGATTCCTCTACAATTTCAGTGTGCTTGGTAGAACATATTTGGTTATGAGTTGTCCTAGCCCAACCATAGCCACTGGATTCCCACAAGGCACATCCATACAATAGTTCTTTGAAGAGTCTTATATAGTGGTCTGTGATGCTTATTTGGCATTATGGCATTTGAAATTAATAATATTCCAAGACATTACAACCTGTAAAACTGCAAAAAGATCATGTCTAGGGCATCAAATTATAGGTATTATGCTTTGAACCTAACTCCTTTCGAGGAACACTCGTCCACGTGTCTACAACAATGATAAGAGTATGAAGGTAGGTCTCTTGTCCAAACCAATTTTGACCCATTCTTAGATCTGTGTGTTATTTGCTGTAGGGTTCGTACTCCAACCAATGGACTATATTTACAATGTGGACTTGTTCTAAATATAGTATTAATACCCCACTGTTATAACACACTTACTTCAAACTTTTCTCTAATTCCCGTGGGTATATGTCCATAAAGAAAAGACCTTCAAATTTTGAACAAATACATGTTGCTCATTGTTAGTTTTTGAGTAGCTCGGATAGGCATTCTAGTCTCTATTGGTGTCTGAGAGGTTAAGGAACACAAAGGATAATTATCTCCAAGACCCATAAAACATTTCTAGGGAAAATGCTTTAATTAGGTTAATTAGCCAATTATTAAATATTTTCCTGTCTAACACAGGAAAATTGGTTAATTAAATCAGATTAATTGAGGTCAATCGATTTTTCTCTACAGACTTCCTGCAAAGTCACTTGATGGGGTCAAGATGATCTTTAGCCATTGATTGTGATTAGATCATGGTTGTTGATTCGTGAATGAGAGATTATAAGAGCAAATCGATGGGTCTATTGGAGACAATACAAGGAGTTCGAATCACCCAGTTGTAGAGGTAGCAAGGGTGCAATCTGAGCGAGGAAGACACTGACAAAAGGGTTTCAATAGAGAAGGTTGGGCAGAAATTTCCGAAGGAATTTTCTCAGTGATTTCTAGTTTCTAGTGGGAGGAAGGAGGTGGATTTCATCAACAAAAGAAGGGTCAAGTTTAGCAATACGAATAGCTAGTTTGCTAGTGCGAGTGACAAAGAGGCTTGTTGTCGCACAGACTATGACGACAACGCTCAGACCGAGGGCTGTCACCCTGATTCCCGATCTCTCCGTTTAAGCCTGTCTCCCGCGGCTAAGTGGGGTAGACCCTATGGGACAATGGATGACCAACTGTGGACCGGTTGGGTTGGGAGACACGAGGGGAAACAAGCACTTAATTGATTTTATTAAGTTAATAGACCAGTGCCTTATGAAATAAATGATTAAACGATTATTTATCGAATGCTGCAGAAATATGAATTCAGTAACAATCATTTACCATCAAACAATTCAAACAAGGTTTAACTTTTACCAAATGTGAGATAATCGATAAATGCTCAATGGCTTAACAATATTCCAGCAATTAAAAGTTCGAAAGATTAAATGCTTTAAATAACTACGTAATTTTAAATGCTAACCAAAGATCACATTCATGTAGATAATCTTCAACTAAACATTTAAGCATGTTTAACCACATAAAAGATGATAAATATTAATCCCACATCAAAACTTTAGCCTCAACAGAAAAGATATATCACAAACATACAAATCCTTAAGCCAAGAGTGAATTCTGGCAAAAATATTTCCAAGATATATATATATATTATATATATTTCAAATAAAACGAGACTAAGCTAACTAAAGACTAAATAAATGAAACTTTAAATCTAAAATCTAAATAATACTAAAATCTAAACTAAATTAAAAGAAAACCCCCCTTTTTTTCCTTTTTTTTTATAAAGTAAAATAAAACTTAACTAAACTATAACAAAATAAGAGTTAAATCTAAATCAAGTTAAAGAATCTAAACGAAACTGAAACTTTAACGAAAATTGTTAAATTCTAAACCATAAGAAAAAATGAAACTAAACTAAACCCTAATCACAACGTACATAGGAAACAAAAGAAAAATTGTTTTTTTTTTTTCAACAAAACTAAAATCTAAATAAAATCTATTCTAAAACAAATGAAAATCGAATTTTACTTTTTTTTTTATTATCTATATATATAAATATATATATTAATGATTTTTGAAAAAAAAAACAAAATTCAATACAACCTAAGTCAAACAAAATTAAAAGTAAATAATATACGAGAAAGAGTCTAGCTCTAACAAATCGATTCCTTTTTTTTTTTCTTCTTCTTTTATGTGGAGCTTTAAACCTAAAAATATATAGATATGAAACCTAGCAAAAAAAAAGAAATAAAATGGAAATTATAATACGTCTAAAGCTCAAAGCATAACTATTTAAAATCTAGCTTCATAAAAACGCGGGTGAACTGAAACGACTTATCAAGAATCGACTTTCAAAAAACGTAGCAAACCAAAATCGAAAGTTTTGTTTAGCGTGTGCAGGTTGGATGGCGAAAGGAAGGCGAACATCAAGCAAAGAAACACAATGATGGCAGTGCTTTGAGTTCTGCTTGCTGCGTGAACGCAATAAGAAACCCAACGTTTATCTTGCTGGTGCAGATTAGCAGAAGCTTGAGGAGCTACGATGGCGGGAAATCACTGCAGCGAGGCTGATCAAGTAAATACACAGGTGAAGGTAGAAGTCGAGTTTGCAGGTTCGCGTGAGGAATGCTTAGACGACGGTAGAAGTAAGGGTCAGCGTGGAGAGTCCTTTGACTTGGATTTGCTGTTTGGGTGTTTGCAAGAGTGACTGTGCGCGGAGGAAAACACATGTATGGCAGGGTTTGCGAGGTAGGGAAGGCTGCTGCAGGCAGATGTGAAACGGATTTTGTGTGAGATACGTTTTGATTTTGGGCTGTGTATATATATATATATATATTTGTTTGTTTGTTTGTTTGTTTGTAGTTGCAGGTTTGGATGAGCGTGAAGATGAAGGGAATGCTTTGCAGTGATAGAAGGCTGCTATCTTGATAGCTGCCAGCGGAGAATAGATCAAACAATGAAGAGAAGGACGTTGGCTACCAAACTTTCATCAAAATTTTGAAATTTCTTCAACAAATCGCAGAAAGACCTAGGCGGCAGAAAATAAAATGGCAAAAAAAAAAGAACCCTGAAATTTCCAGATTATATTTCTGCTTGAAATTTAGCAGCGAAACCTTCAAAAAACTTCTGAAATAAGATTTATATGTTCAGCTTCAGATTTAGTATTTTCAACTCATGCAAGATCACCTTCAGATAAACAAAATTTTAAAATCTTGGACTGGAGAAATGATGCACCTGCAAAGGCTAGTTTCTGGGGCCAGATCTGGCTTCCCACAAAGATTTCTTCTCAGACCTGCAGCCTGTAATGGAAAGATAAACGCCCAGAGAATATATATGCAAGGATTAGAATTGAGACCCTACAAACCAGCTACAATATTTACAGTTTCATGACTCTACAGTAGCCAGATTTGTCAGTTATCCACAAAAATATTTTCAGAATTTCAGAGTTACTATGAGATACTTTAGAAATCTCTCATGCATTTCAAAAAAAATAAACTTTAAATGTCAGACCCAGACGCTAGCTAGGCTCTACAAGAAAATGCTTTGCGGGAGTTGGCTGGTTTAGTCGAGAGCTTCCCCACATGCCCACTGATTTTCTCAATAAGGGTTTCCTGCACAAATCACTTCAACCATCAATAAAGAGGGAAAAAATAGTACTAGATTCCAGATGCAATGGAGATACCTGCCATTATTTTAGAAACTCTATTACCATTCAAACCCTAGTAAGTGAACAAGATACTTGTGTTCAACAATACTCTACATTAAGCTATTACTAATGGCTGAAAATAAAATTATGCAGAAAATAAAACAACTCACAACACTTCAGGAGAGTAACACCAGCAAGATTTCAACCCCAAAGTCTTTCTTTATTTGCACTAGAAAAAGTTTACAAGAGAGCTTTCTTCAGCACAAGACTCACATATCCAATGATCTCAAATGACCCCTAGCACCCTATTTAAAGGAAAAATTCCTAACGGCTAGTTCAAGTGATCCATGTCAAAATGATCTCGACCGTCGATGAGGATCAAAATATCTTTTAATCTCATCCGTTTAAATGCATTTTAATATATTAAAAAATTGAAATTCTGCATTTATTTACTCAAAAATTTGACTTATTATTATATTATTATTATTATTTTTTTTAATTTTATTATTATTATTATTTATTATTTTTTAAATGGATCCTCGAACTTAGCCTTTGGAAAAATTACCTAGGACCTAGGACTTAGGACTTATGAGGGAATTAAAACATTTTCTAACCCTCAAGACACTTTACATCATGACTTTTACAATTTTACATCTCAAGGGGGAAAACCCATTTGGCATAGACCCTCATAGACCACCCAATTCTGCGACACAACGATAATCTAGCAGATCAATACACTAGGATTCCCCTAAGTTAATAATGACAAAATTCATTTCGGCTTTGGGGTTAGGCTGAAGCAAAACTCTGCTGATCATAGATCGGTGAGACAAAAAACCTTCCGGAACATAGATTATCACTAGAAAATTAGGTCCACCTAGGCAATTTACATACATGACTTAGCTCTACTAAGATTATTTACAATTCACACATGCAGACTGGGTTTACAATCATAATATGGTCAAGTCGACGATGACTATCGAATGGCATGGACGCGTCAATCAAGCGTTATCCCTTTTGCGAAGAAAAAGGGGGTGTACTGCTATGGGAAGTTGACACATAGTGGTCAACATCTAGCTTTACTTGGAGACACGTTGCTGCATTGCAGGAATGTGAAAATTCAGAATCTGCATCCACGCAACACACAATAGAAATAAGTAGCGTCCATCCAAAAATCATCATATAACATTTAAGCACATGAAAGATATAAACTCTTCATTTATTAACAAGGAAAGTAAATCTAATCCTAGAACATAAATAAAATGCTGAAATAACAAGGAGTAGGGTTAGAAATACAATACAAAGGATGCCCTATGGCATCAGATATCATCTTTGAAGAACAACTTGAGCATTTGGCCATTCGCAGGTAGATCAAGTGGTTCGCCATCCAATCTGCTCAAGTGGAATGAGTTTGGTCCAACTATATCTCGAATGATATACGGTCCCAGCCACAAACTGTCGAACTTCTTATGTTTACCTAGTTTTTCATTCTTGCGATCCCAAAGAAGTACCATATCTCCCCACTTGCAAAGATCTAGATCGAGAGAATTTATCAAAGCTTTTCTTAATGTTAGATTGATTTTTACATATAGCATCAAAAGCTGTCCTACGAGCTTCATCTAACTCCACAATTTGATCTATTCTATTCTGAACAACATCTTTATTAGTAGAAAAATGTTGAAGGAGCTGATAAGCTGGCAATTTCAGGTGCACAGGTAAGGTTACATCCAAGCCATAAACTAATTCAAAGGGAGATTTACCAGTAGCTTTCTTCTTAGTGATGCTATCTGCCCATAAAGCATACTTGATTTTGCTATCCCATGATCTCTTATTATCCCCTACTATCTTCTTGATAATGGCTATGAGATTCTTGTTACTTGATTAAGCCAGACCATTACCTTGAGGATGGTAATTTGATGAATGAGATAAGGCAATGCCTTACTTGATGTAAAAAGATGAAAACTCTGAGGAACTAAAAGCTTTGGCATTGTCAGTAGTGATCTTAGTAGGGACACCCAATCTAGTAATGATATCATTTTCAATGAAATCCATAAGAACCTTTTCAGTGGCATTCTTAGCAGGAATGGCTTCAACCCATTTAGTGAAATAATTCGTAGGAGTCAAAATCCATGAATAGCCATTGCTAGAATTTTCATGGAACTTCCCGATGAAGTCTAGACCCCAATGCTGAAAAGGTGCCTCTACAATGACAGGTTGTAGGGGTAGGGCAACAAGCTTCTGTTTCCCAGTGAATAGTTGACAGGCTTGACAAGTTCTAACAAACTTATGCACATTAGAAAAAATTGAAGGCCAATAATAACCAGCTTTCAGAATTTTGTGGGTAGTAGTTCTAGCAGCATAATGACCACCACAAAATCTTGAATGAAACTCAGAGATTAATTTCTTGGACTCAATGTCATCAACACACCTAAGCACTATGCCTTCAGGATTTCTCCATCCAAGGCCATCCTTCATAAGGCAATACTTAGTGGCTTTTAGTCTAAGAGCCCTTCTCTTAGGAGCAACTAAATGGTTAGGACATGCAAGATTCATCAAGTAATAAACTATGTCCTTGTACCACTCATGCTTTCCTAATCTTTGCAACTCCGGTGAAGATAGATCACTAAGACAAAACAAACCAAGAGTCTTTTCGTTACTTTCAGTCAACATTTGAGCCAAACCTTGGCTTTTGACTAGCTTGGTGGGTCTGATCTCTAAATCATATTCTTGTATTTTAGTAACCCATCTAGCGCGAGTCCCTAAGCAATCGGTTTGAGTTAATATATCTTTAACAGCAGAATGTGGGACAAAAGCAATGATTTTAGAATAACCCACATAAGTTTTGAAGTGCTTAAGAGACTTGACCAGGGCATAAGCTTTCTTTTCCATGGTATTGTACTTCAATTCGGAATTTTGAAGCGCTCTACTCATGAAAGCAATAGGCTGCTCGTGACCATCTTTATTCTTTTGTAATAGGACACCACAATGGTATCTTTGGAAGCGAAAGAAAAAATCATGAAATCCTTGGAATAATCAGGACTAACTAAGACAGGAGCTCTTGCAATAGCGCATTTGATTTCTTGAAAAGCCTTTTTGTCGTCTTCTTGCCAAACAAATTTTGCATTTTTCTTTAGAAGACTTTGAATAGGCTTAGCTATTTTTACGTAATTTGGAATAAACCTTCTAAGAAAATTTGTCTTTCCAAGGAAAGATTGAAGGGATTTAAGATTATGAGGAAGAGGAATCTTTTCGATTGCTTCAATTCTTTCAGGATCAATTTTGATTCCATCCTTAGAAATGATATGGCCAAGTAATTTCCCTTCGGTTACTCCAAAAATAGACTTAGCTGGATTCAAAGAAATCCCGTATTCTCTACATCTATTGAAAACATGCCTAAGATGATTTATATGATTGATACCATATTTAGAAAATACAGTAAGATCATCTTCGTAAATCTCAATAAATTTCCCGATTAACCTCTTGAAGGCATAATCCATAGCCCTTTGAAATGTAGCTCCAGTGTTGGTTAATCCAAACGGCATTCTGATGTATTCAAAAGCACCCCATGGCATGGTGAATGTGGTTTTATGACGATCTTCCTTTTTAACCCATACCTGATTGTACCCAGAAAAACCATCTAGCAACGACATCATTCCAGAACCGGTTACTCTTTGCAATAAAGTTTCCATATTTGGCAAAGGGTAATTATCTTTCTTGCATGCTAGATTAAGATTTCGACTTATCGTACCATTCTTTTTCTTAACAATCACCAGATTTGAACACCATGTCGAATGCCTTGTTTGAGCGATAATTCCAGCTGCAAACATTTTCGCAAGCTCTTTCTGAACCAAAGGGGCTAACTTAGGATTAATTTGCCTAAGTTTATGGCGAAAGGGTTTAGCATTTTCATCTTTTAAGGGGATAGTATGTTCCATGACATCTTCCCTATAGCCCTTTAATTCATCATAAGAAAAAGCTAAAACATCTCGATATTCGCGAAGTAAATTAGTTAACTTTTTACTTTCCTCCATAATAGTACCTTTACCAATTTTAAGAATCTTTGGGTTCTCAGAAGTACCAATGTTTATCTCAAGATATTCGCTTGGGTCCATCTTATTTTTTTCTCTCAACTTCGTGGCATCATGCCGATCAAAATGTTGCTCTAAGGCAACCACATTCCTAGGAGTAGGATTTATGATATGCTCATAATTTAAAGATCCATCCTCCTCAGAATCTATCCGGAAATCCTCAAACTCATCCAAACTATTAAGAAAACGAATGACTTGTTTTTCATCATTAAAGACTTGCCAATGCTCTGAGTTATCTGGAACAGATGGTCTAAATATTACTTCCATTTTGATCTTATCCTTAATTAGCTCATCAGATAACTGGAAAGTAGTAGCAGCTATGGCAAGTTCATCTGCCAATCTATTTTTCTCTCTTTGGATTGCTTCGAGGTCAAGGGCATCAAAATGTTCCATAGTATCCAACACAGCGTTTCAATAATTCCTTAATCTTTGATTTTTACATGTGAATTTATTTTTAAGCTGCATGATAATTAAATCAGAATCTCCCTTAATGCTAAGCAACTTAATCTTCAAAGACTTCACCAATTCAAGACCCAACAATATAGCCTCATACTCAGCGACATTGTTGGTTGCTTCAAATTCTAATCGATAGGCAAACTTGAAAATGTGATCAAGGGGAGATTTAAGCACTATTCCAGCACCTTTACCATGCCTAGACGATGCACCATCAAAGTACATGTACCAAACTCTATCATTGAGATCCTTAATTTTATCATCGGGAGGAATTATGAAATTAGACATGATGGCATAGTTCCCAATGTCAGATTGCTCTTTAATTATCTCGTTGTGAGGTCTCTTAGGATCTTCAACATGGAATTTTCTTTCGAGCTCTCTATTAAGTCTTACAAAACCATCACCTCTAGGAGAAGGAATCATAGCATATGACCAATTCATTTGAATACTTCCTCCTAGATCAGAGGCCCACTTTCTGGATAAAAGCATACCCCAGGCATCAGGCACATCAACAAAAACAATATCCATAACAATCATGATGTCTAGGTAAATTGATAGATGAACTTGCAAATCTTTGATCAAACCATGCACTTCAATTTTCTTAGAATCCATGGCACATATGTTACTAGAAACTCTTAAGTTAAGCTGTTCCATGACCCTTTTAGTCATTACACAAGCTGATGCACTAGAATCCAACATGCAATTATTCAATTTATATCCATTAACTAACAAGGTGATAAAGAAAGGCTAGTGATCTTTGTTATCTGCATCTAAGCTTTGCAAATATATGGGAGCATCGTGATAGTCAACTTCCCGAGTCTTCTGTTGAGAAGTATTATTTGAGGACCTTGAATAGCTTTTAGTAACTTATCTCTTTGGGAGGGGATTTTAGCAATCTCGGAGATAGGAACCTAGATTTTCGCATTGTTGAACCAATTTCCCAAATCGACATCTAATCCAGAGTTTAAACCAGGGTTAAAAGTTCGAGGGGGAATTTGATTCCCGTTCTGATCTTTATCCCTTCTCTGATAGGTCAAACCTTTATCTCTAGCAATTTCCATGATTTGCTCGGGAGAGGGTTTTTCACCATATAACCTAGCAAAAATGTCATCTTCATTTTCAAGGTTATTTATACTAAAAGCTGATGAAGGATTCATAACATCACGACTATTTTCTTTGACCTCTATCTAATCATCCATAGACAAAAGAAATTTGCTACCTACTACATTTATTTGATCACCTGCCCCAAACATTCCGTTATCTAAGATTCTTCTAACAATGGGGCAAGTGGCCTCTTCATGAAGAGCATCACAAACCTGACAGTAAGGAGGAGCATTATCAACCAAATTAGTAAACGGATTAGGAGGTCTCTGCTCACTAGATTGACCCTTATTTTGCTAATTGTTACTTCTGTTATTATTATTTCGAGGTTGGGAATTTTGCGTTTGTTCTCTTTCCATTTGGTTCAACCTATTCTGCAAAGTGGCTATTTCCTTATTATGATTAATTTCCATGGTTTCAATATTTTGGAGCAATTTGAGAACAAGTTCGCTTTCAGGCTCTTGAATTGCTTTTCCTTTAGGTTCTTTTAGTTTTGTAGCAGCCCTATCGAAACCTGGGATCTCAGACTTCCCAGATGCTGCCTTGTCCTTTTCAAGCTCTATAGCTAAGGTCTGGTAATCTCTATAATCATTAAGTCTAGAACGCCTTAATTCATAAGATGGCTCAGGTCTAAAGGCATCAATGTAAAAATCTCGAAGAGATTTTTCGGTAGGTTTACGGTCTTGAGGTAATTCTCTAACAATACCATTAAACCTTTTGTTAAATTCTTCAACAGTTTCATTCTCTCTTTTTTATTATGCTGATAGCTTTTACAAGGTGTCTTCTCTCTCTCTCTCTTATCTCCATACTTTTCTTTAAAGGAATCAATGATCGATTGTAAAGAATCAAATGAATTCCGAGGCTTTTTAGTAAACCATTCATGAGCATCGCCCCCCAAGGTTAAAATAAAAAGAGTCATTCTAACATCCTCATGATCGAAATCAGGAGACCTTGCGTACTTAGCCATCCATATACTAAAATCTCTCAGATGCGAATTAGCACTAATCACATTATCTCCCTGAAAGCTAGGCAACTTATCTATCCCAAGTGATGGAGGATCATTGGGATACCCTGGAATGTTAGAAAAATTGCAAGGGGCATACATATCCATGATGCCATGCCCAACTGGACTAGTAAAAAGCAAATGGATATCAGAGAGGGCTTCTTGTCCGAGGTTAACAAGAAGTGTACGAGAAGAGAGTTTGTGTAATTGTACCTAGAGGGCCCTTTCAGGATCAGGAGCAGGATTGCACAGACTGCTTGGATGATATACGAAGTGGAGTTGCCACCCGGATAGGAAGTGAAACACAGAAAGGCTCGAAATGAAAGAGCTAAAGACAAAAGGAAAGAAAAGAGATGAATGTCGAAGGGACCAAGGAGAGAAAAAACTCTATACTCGGCAACGACGCCAAAAAATGTTGTCGCACAGATTGTCACGACAACGCTCAGACCGAAGGCTGTCACCTTGATCCTCGATCTCTCCGTTTAAGCCTGTCTCCTGCGGCTAAGGGGGGTAGACCCTATGGGACAATGGATGACCAACTGTGGACCAGTTGGTTTGGGAGACACGAGGGGAAACAAGCACTTAATTGATTTTATTAAGTTAATAGACCAGTGTCTTATGAAATAAATGATTAAACAATTATTTATCGAATGCTGCAGAAATATGAATTCAGTGACAAACGTTTACCATCAAACAATTCAAACAAGGTTTAACTTTTACCAAATGTGAGATAATTGATAAATGCTCAATGGCTTAACAATATTCCAACAACTAAAATTTCGAAAGATTAAATGCTTTAAATAACTACGTAATTTTAAATGCTAACCAAAGATCACATTCATGTAGCTAATCTTCAACTAAACATTTAGGCATGTTTAAACACATAAAAGATGATAAATATTAATCCCACATCAAAATTTTAGCCTCAACAGAAAAGATATATCACAAACATGACAAATCCTTAAGCCAAGACTAAATCTGGAAAAATATTTCCAAGATTTTTTTTTTTTTTGTATTTTCAAATAAAACGAGACTAAGCTAACTAAAGACTAAATAAATGAAACTTTAGATCTAAAATCTAAACTAAATTAAAAGAAACCCCTTTTTTTTTATAAAGTAAAATAAAACTTAACTAAACTATAACAAAATAAGAGTTAAATCTAAATCTAGTTAAAGAATGTAAACGAAACTGATACTTTAACAAAAATTGTTAAATTCTAAACCATAAGAAAAAATGAAACTAAACTAAACTTTAACCACAATGTACATAGGAAATGAAAGAAAAATAGATTTTTTATTTATTTATTTTTTAACGAAAACTAAAATCTAAATAAAATTCTATTCTAAAACAAATGAAAATCGATTTTTTTTATTTTTATTTTTTTATTTTTTTATTTTTATGATTTTTTGAAAAAGAAACAAAATTCAATACAACCTAAGTCAAACAAAATTAAAAGTAAATAATATATGAGAAAGAGTCTAGCTCTAACAAATCAATTCCTTTTTTTTATGTGGAGCTTTAAACCTAAAAATATATAGATATGAAACCTAGCAAAAAAAAAAGAAATAAAATGGAAATTATAATACATCTAAAGCTCAAAGCATAACTATTTAAAATCTAGCTTCATAAAAATGCAGGTGAACTGAAACGACTTTTCAAAAATCGACTTTCAAAAAACGCAGCAAACCAAAATCAAAAGTTTTGTTTAGCGTGTGCAGGTTGGATGGCGGAAGGAAGGCGAACCTCAAGCAAGGAAATGCAATAATGGCAGCGCTTTGAGTTCTGCTTGCTGCGTGAACGCAATAAGAAACCCAACGTTTATCTTGTTGGTGCAGATTAGCAGAGGCTTGAGGAGCTACGATGGCGGGGAATGACTGCAGCGAAGGTGATCAAGTAAATATGCAGGTGAAGGTAGAAGCTGAGTTTGCAGGTTCGCATGAGGAATGCCTGGACGGCTGCAGAAGGAAGGGTTAGCGTGGAGAGTCCTTTGACTTGCGATTTGCTGTTTGGGTGTTTGCAAGAGTGACTGCGCGCGGAGGAAAACACACGTATGGCAGGGTCTGCGAGGTAGGGAAGGCTGCTGTGGGCAAATGTGAAACGGATTTTGCGTGAGATACGTTTTGATTGCGGGCTATATATATATATATATATATATATATATATATATATATATATATATTGTTTGCAGTTGCAGGTTTGGATGAGCGTGGAGATGAAGGGAATGTTTTGCAGTGATAGAAGGATGCTATCTTGATAGTTGCCAGTGGAGAATAGATCAAACAATGAAGAGAAGGACGCTGGCTACCAAACTTCCATCAAAATTTTGAAATTTCTTCAACAAAATCGCAGAAAGCCTCAGGCAGAAGAAAATAAAATGGCCAAAAAAAAAAAAACCGTGAAATTTCCAGTTTATATTTTTGCTTGAAATTTAGCAGTGAAACCTTCAAAAAACTTCTGAAATAAGGTTTATATGTTCAGCTTCAGATTTAGTATTTGCAACTCATGCAAGATCACCTTCAGATAAACAAAATTTTAAAATCCTGGACTGGAGAAATGATGCACCTGCAAAGGCTAGTTTCTGGGGCCAGATCTGGCTTCCCACAAAGATTTCTTCTCAGACCTGCAACCTATAATGGAAAGATAAATGCCCAGAGAATATATATGCAAGGATTAAAACTGAGACCCTACAAACCAGCTACAATATTTACAGTTTCATGACTCTACAATAGCCAGATTTGTCAGTAATCCACAGAAATATTTTCAGAATTTCAGAGTTACTATGAGATACTTTAGAAATCTCTCATGCATTTCAAAAAAAATAAACTTTAAATGTCAGACCCAGAATCGAAACTGGTTGGGTTCTACAAGAAAATGCTTTGCGGGAGTTGGCTGGTTCAGCCGAGAACTTCTCCAAACACCCACTGATTTTCTCAATAAGGGTTTCCTGCACAACTCACTTCAACCATCAATAAAGAGGGAAAAAACAGTACTAGATTCCAGATGCAATGGAGATACCTGCCATTATTTCAGAAATTCTATTACCATTCAAACCCTAGTAAGTGAACAAGATACCTATGTTCAACAATACTCTACATCAAGCTATTACTAATGGCTGAAAATAAAATTATGCAGAAACTAAAACAACTCACAGCACTTTAGGAGAGTAACACCAGCAAAATTTCAACCCCAAAGTCTTTCTTTATTTGCACCAGAAAAAGTTTACAAGAGAGCTTTCTTCAGTACAAGACTTACAGATCCAATGATCTCAAATGACCCCTAGCGGCCTATTTAAAGGAAACATTCCCAACGGCTAGTTCGAGTGATCCATGTCAAAATGATCTCGACCGTCGATGAGAATCAAGATATCTTTTAATCTCATCCATCGAATTTTTAAATGCATTTTAATATATTAAAAAATTGAAATTCTGCATTTATTTACTCAAAAATTTGACTTATTATTATTTTATTATTTTTTAATTATTTTTTAAAATTTTATTATTATTTTATTATTATTATTATTATTATTATTTATTATTTATTATTTTTTAAAAATGGATCCTTGAACTTAGCATTTGGAAAAATTACCTAGGTTCTAGGACTTAGGACTTATGAAGGAATTAAAACATTTTCTAATCCTCAAGACACTTTACATCATGATTTCTACAATTTTACATCTCAAGGGGGAAAACCCATTTGACATAGACCCTCATAGACCACCCAGTTCTGTGACACAACTATAATCTAGCAGATCAACACACTAGGATTCCCCTAAGATTCTAATGACAAAATTCATTCCGGCTTTGGGGTTAGGCTGAAGGAAAACTTTGCCGATAATGGATCGGTGAGACAAAAAACCTTCCGGAACGTAGATTATCACTAGAAAATTAGGTCCACCTAGGCAATTTACATACATGATTTAGCTCTACTAAGATTATTTACAATTCACACATGCAGACTAGGTTTACAATCATAATATGATCAAGTCGACGATGATTGTTGAATGGCATGGACACGTCAATCAAGCACTATCCATTTTGCGAAGAAAAAGGGGTGTACTGCTATGGGAAGTTGACACGTAGTGGTCAACAAGGCTCATTTCAGTTGCCAGTTGCCAGAACTATCACCTTGAGGCAGTGCGAGTTGGTTAGACGAGTTGTTGGAGACAGATTTGCTTGCATAATAATTTTCCCAGCGGAAGTGCAAATTATTGGAGCAGCCAGTGTGAGTTGCAGAGCCAATGCGAATTGCTGGGAGGAGTGCAAATTGCATATAGTGATCGAATACATTTGTAGTGGGAGACTTTGTGGTATCTAGATCTTTTTTGCGAAGAGATAAATATTTGTTGGAGCTTTGCCAGTGGAAGGCAAGCAGATTGTAATTATCGATTTTTGCTGAAAAATAATAATAAAACGTTCATCTGCAAAATTGGTTTTCCCCACATTGGGGTTTTTCTAGGGACAATTTGTCTAGAAATATTGGCGTTAATTATTTTGTGTGTGCATTATTTCTCAGTTCCTGTTATTATTTGTGAAAATTGCAGTAGTGATTTAATTGTTATTTTCTGTGATTGATTTCTAAAGACAAATAATCTGCAATAGATAGAATATTAAATTCCAATTGCTGCAATTAAGGAAATTTCACACTCATCAGTTCAAGAACATCTAAATCTGATTGTACTTTGAAGGTGTCGTCAACAATCCCACCATTGTCTGGAAAACTACAACCAAACCGCTTCACATCTAATAACACTTTCCATATTCTTTCAGAGTTGTTTTATGGTAATTTATCAAACACAAAATCAGATCTAAGTGTATCAAAAGTGACATATGAATTACTTTCTTAGTTGTTGGAGCAATTTTTTGTTGGAAATATTCTTGACTGCACATTGTTGGTTGTCTGAAACACTGGATCAGTTCTCAGGACAATACATCTCTTAATCCCTAAAAATCTCCAGATGTAATCAAAATTATGAGGTCTAGCATTATTGATTGGAAATGAGTAGATAATATCCAAGGACTTGCATGAGGGCTTCTGGTGTGTTTGCATAGCAATTACATCCAATTATATGCGATCAATGAATGCAAGAAAGCATAACCCACGAAGGACACCAAATCTCCATAGAAGAGCTTTATGGAATGATGAACCTCAAACCTGGTAATAACTTGATCCTTAAACATGAACACCATGATTACCCCTTTTTAGTACTTGGCGAAATTGTGGGTGACATCTAGCTCCTACTTGGAACATGTGTCCTTCTTGGGGGCACATGAGAATATTAGAACCTCATTGTCAACATGTCACAAATGAGGCTGCTAAGTTAAAGTCTGTGATCTAATCTAGATACCGTAAAATTTCGTCTGTAAAATGTCGCTTTCCTCTGCTTATTCTATATCCAAGGCAAGGGGAATCCAAATGCAATTACTAGTAGGATGGAATCTCCATAAAAAATTGTTTGGAGGACTCAAAATCCAAAATCTCCTTCGTCTGCAAAAATGACTCGATGCTCATCACCAACATCCTCAACATTATTATCTGGTGAAATGCAATTAAAAAATGACACGCAAACTTCAACCCTGAAATTTGATGAAGCCTCATTTTCTTGAGCAATTCCTCTAGAAGGGAATCTCATGTATCTTCCTCTGGTACACTTTGTATAGTTGAGAACAAAACAACAAAAGCCTCACATCTTTATTTACCTTGACATATTTCAAAGTCGGGCCTGTTACCCACCAAAAGTGGGTAACCCCATAAGAGGATTTTTTCTCTTATCTTGGATAGCTAGCCAGCCAATAGCCCTACACATTGCTCAATTATGATGATATGGCAGATACCTCTGCCATTTGAATTTATCATACACCTCTCACCATCCGACAATACTTTTGAAGGAAGGTCGGTTACCACTCGATAGGTACTTTAACTGTTTTGCAATCAAGTGCTTTTACTTAGTGTTTTGGGCATGCTAAGATGGATAAATGGGCGATTTGGATGATTGATCGATCTTGATTGTAAACTTGTTCTCTCACCTTTCTAGGAGGGGTTAGTATTTATCCCTAGGCTAGTGGGACCTCCTCCAAGGCCTTAGAGTTTTAGGAGGGGCACTACTTGGGAAACTTGGATTGAAGTAGTGTGTCCATAACCATTTCATACTTAAAGCCTTTCATCATTCTCCTGATTTCACATCCATCCTTTGCATTTGTTGTCATTAGATCATTGGGATTGGCACCCTCATATCCACATCCTCAGTCAGGGTTGAAAAACCTTTCCATGGAGGTTGATGCAACTAAAAGAAAGATAAAAACATAAGATGGCTACAAAAAAAGAAAAAGAAAGGTTTTTAAATGCAAAAGATGGTGAGGGCAATAATTAGCACTTGGGTAAAATCCCAACATGAGCTCTACCTCATTCATTAGCCATCACCCAACTCTTGAGCACTTGATGCTCCATCACATCATAAGGAACCATTGCATGTCCCAACCCTGATAAGCGAGAAGTTGACTCATCATTGAAAGCAAGTATGGGCACCTAAGACATGCTCCTCATCAAAGCATTATCAAAAAAAGGTGAAAGGTGCGCCAGGGGGATGGAAAAAGCAGGCCGAGGAAAGGAGGTAATTCATGCCTCCACGATTTCTCCCTCCATGCATCTATACAATCAAGTTGATGGAGCTCTATCGTCTGGTCCCTGTTATCACCCCAAGAAACTCTCCTAGGTTGTATCTCGGAGATGCTCGGGAACATTACAAACTCAACATGATGTTGGAAATGGATGAATGGAAGGAATGATGCTTGTTCAAGCCAGATAACCACTCCTACTATGCTTAACTCCAGACATTTGTGAACACCCCCAGACTACAAGGCTTTAGACCACCAATTACTCAGAGTTCAAGGATTTGGTGAAAATGGAGAATACTGGCCACACCAGCAGATGCACAAGACCATGTGATGGCCGGCTGCAACCAGTAAAAAGGTCTGCTAATCTGTTTCCTAATGCATAGACAGGATGACAACTCTCTGTCACTAAGTAAACAAAAACCTGGATAACACATTCACTGATACAAGCAAGACTCTAACACAGAGGTAGGATGACAACGCCTCTAATGCTAAATATCAAGAGTTCATGAAAAATGCTCACAGGCACAGCTTAAAACATAATAGAAATGGAAAGTGAACAATTAACAACAAAAGAAGCTTGTATTAGCTGAAAATGAAGACGAGACGCTGCAAGTATCAAAGTAGTTACAGTCTCTAGAAGTTGAACCTTACATCAAAACAACAACCATCATCCTCGATTACATCTGTTTTCTGGGTATATATAGAGTTTCATTACAAAGATATTTTGCTATTTTGGACGTGGAGGGGTCATAATGGACCACCAACCACTTTAACTCTCTGATGGAGTCTCTGGTGCAGTCTGCCTGCTTTAATGAATGAATTTGATCTTTTTTGCTGCTTGGTTGTCCTTCTTGAATAGGTGGAGTGTTGCATGAGAGAAGCTCCATAACTGATAAATGCATTTAACTGCTCGAGGCTGGTCCTTTATTTCTTGGCCATTTTGTCTCTTGAAAGCGGTCGTTGGAGATGAAATGCGCCGGGTACTGAACATTGGCCACCTTCGTCCTTCCGAGAGTATGAAATGACTATGGTCATGGACAGTATGGACGAATGAAGAAGGAAGATCGACCGTCGGATCGCGCAGACGGACGACGGAGAGTGCTCGACACGGAGTATCGGGAGGAATCAGGCAGAAACGGGAGCAGAGAAACATGAGCCGTCAGATTTCGGGTGGTCAGATCCAACGACCATCGGGGAAAAAAGATGCACGGGAGATAACGAGCGGGGACTGGCGAGTGGGCAGTAAGCGGTATGTATCGCACCGCTTTTGGTGGGTGAGCGATAAACGTACAACGGCCAGCGATACGAGTCATCGTGCGATGCGTGGCCGATGTGACGGGACCAAAACCGCCTTCCGCAGCGTACGGGCGCGGGAGGTGCGAATGCTGTCCGATCGCGGCATAGTAGATCGGATGGTGCGGAAGCAGTTGGGCAGGTTATTTGTAGTGGGGACCATTGGATTGGGTGTAGCAATCAACGATTGCGATCAGATGGCATCGCAATATCACATCGACAGAAGTCAAGGGGCGTAGCCTTATACACATGCGATTTGCGATAGCGATTAGACCCGGACCTGATAAAGGGATTAAACTTTGATAATTTTGGGCCTTTACGTAGGGCGATTTACGATAGCGATTAAATCGCATCGCAATGTCGCATCGACGGAAGTCAAGGGGCATAGCCTTTACACACATGTGATTTGCGATAGCGATTAGACTTGGACCCGATAAAGGGATTAACTGCTTTTAAGACCGATGAAGGGAGAATGGCTGTTATGACGGAAAAGGGCTTATGAAAAGTGCACGGTCACGCGTTCTTATGGGTTTAAACTTTGCACCCGGGGACCTGAGGGAAAGTGGGTTTATCCAGGGTTTTGGAGGAAAACAGAGATAGCGAGGGCTTTGAGAGTATAGGGGGAGTGAAGGGGAAAAACAGAGGCAGCGGGGTGAAAGGAAGTAAGTGAGGTGAAGGAGAAGGAGGACGATAACCGGTGCAGACCTCTTCTGAGCAAGAAACCAAGGACCGAGCTTACTTCCACGCTTTGAAAATCAGCAACATGTAGCAGAGCTAATAGTCCCATGACCATGGCACCAAGCCATGAAGTCTTTCCCCTCCATTACCACTACTACCATAAACACCCATTAATTGAAGGGTTGACCTTGGACATGTCACCTCCCCTTGAGGACTTTAAGCACCTAATAGGGATGACCATCTAGCGACCCCTAACAAGGTAGGGAACACTTTTATGGGACTTGGTCTAGTTGGATATTTGAAAGTGATCCCAATTTGAAGTCTTACTATGCCCTTAGAAATTATGTATGGTCCACTATGGTGCATTTATGGTCATTGTTTCTAATGAACGGTTTCTTTCATTTGAGTTTGAGATGGTTTTTCCAAGTGGTCCTTCATGGAGTAGTAGAGGCCTTGAGGGTACACACTCAATGCCTACTCCACATGATGCCCAGGTTGTCCTACACGTCCAAAAAGTAGTGATGACCTTGTAGATGCAACAATTCCCTTCCACAACAGAGCGTTGGGCACTTTGATGATTCCAATAGCTGATTGACACCTCAAAGCACCCCCAGACGTTGAAATGCTAAGCTCACTTTGCTTAGTGTTGGAGATTCTTGATGATGTACCCAACAGACCCAACATGTCCCTAGGTTGGCCGTGACACTGTTTGATGGGAAGGGCTTGATCCGAAGTTCAGATGATGATGGTCATCCACATGATGTCTAGGGAGGGCTTGTAACACCTCATGGAGCCACAACGCTTGAGAGAGATTTTGCCACATTGTCTTGATGGCCTCGTTGGAGATGGCGTAGGGCACCCAGAGCTAGCTTTTGACATATTGAGGCTTGATTTGTGGGCTTCCCCTCAATTACTTGGTTGATTATGATGATTGGAGATGCATCTTGCCCATCCCATGCATTTTTGCAGATTTATTTGCCCTAAGAGGGCATGACATTATGCTTGAAAGGAGTTTCAACCCACACGTATGGGATTTTAGTGGCTTAGTCTATTGCTATGTTGCACAAAAAGCCAAAACGTTTTAGAGTTTCTGAAACGAGTATGCTTTGAAATGTCATCTCCCGAAAATGGAAAGGTTGGCCAAAATGTCATACACACATATATAATTTACAAATACGTGAAGGACCCATTATCTTACAAGAAAAAAAGAAATAAGACGCATAGATGACAATTTACAAGGGAAACCAAGTCTATGTTAACTCTCATAGATGATTATGGAACTTGGCATTTTGACCAAGTTTCGTGTGTGTTTTGGCATTTCGGGTACCGGTACAACCCGAAACGCCAGGTTCCTTGACGTTTCGTGCAACATAGTTTTGTTGTATTGAGCTATTGGGTTAGCTTGTAACCCATTTTCTTCCTGTACACTCAAAATTGAACTTGTCATAGGGCTTTCAGGGGAATTAACGAAAGCGATTAACCTCATATAAATAGAGGATTGCTCCATTTTTATTTGTTATCATCACTCTTGGATTTTGGCCTCCTTTAGAAAGCTCAACTTAGCGTAGTGTAACTTGCTACTTGTGGAGATGTGATCTTTTTGGAGCTATTGCTATTGGAGATTGATTTTTGTCTTGGAGATCTTTTTGGGATTGAAAGAAGACTATTTCATGGAAGAATTGTAAGTTCAATTGCAGATTTTTATTGTTTTTTATGTGATAAATTTAATGCTAGGGTTTTTCTTGTTCCATGTCTAAATGTATATTGTTTATGGAAAATCACGGTTGATTATTGCATGCTAAATTTGTCTTCCTTGAAATCTATAGGGTACCTCCTAGAGGGCTCCCCTCTTTAATTTCTCCCCCCACAAAAAAGATAGCTAGGGTTTATCAAGTGGAAACTAGGGTAGTTTCCCCTTTACTCCAAGCATTAATTCTTTCTCTTAAATTTAGCCCTGAAGTCTCCATCACTCAAGTAAGAATAGGCATTAGGAATCTTTGTGTTGGTAAAAAATTACAAATAATTCAATATTTTCTCCTTCTCTTATTTTCGATGTCCTTCAAGGCAAGCCACTAGGACTATTCTATGGGGCCAAATTCAGTTAGCGATTTCTCGAATAAACTCACACAACAAGCAACACTTGATAAACTCACTTATGTGAACTGCACAGTCAACCGTCCCCAATGTAACGTCGACTTCCAAAATGTATTTCTGCTTAACTCAAATCAAGGTGCTTTAGTTTCAACCTTGGGTAACAAAGCTCAATGATTGGAGTGCTTTTTGTTAGCTTTTCCATGTCTATCATTTTCTATCTAAAATGAAAAAAGAGAAAGCAAATAACCAATGGGCAGAACATACGATTAATGTAGCTATATATTCTGTATTTTATATTAAGATTTAGCTTCATTGAGCTAATTTTAGAATTATAATTTAAAAATTGGCACCTCGAATATATACACAACCATGCGACCAACTTAGACATGCCACACTCATACTCATCTTAAGACAATTGGAAGAAGTGCCCATCATTGCATTGGATGAGAAAACAATTTCAAAAGCTTGCAAGTGGAGTGTACAAATTTGACTTGAGCATGTAGGTTATAAATAGGGATCAAGCCAATGCAAGTTACTTCAATAAGCTATGGAGGTTTTTTCCAAGAACAATCTTGCATTGGAAGGTAATTTCAAAGTTGGGTGTCATGTCCCTTCTCAAATATATTTGTAATAGGGTGTTGCTATGCAACTTTTCATAATTTTGGCTAAGGAAGAGAACCCAACATTTTCAACTTAGGGACTTAGGAGGAAATTCGACTTTATTTGGTTGCTAATGGAATGTGGGGGCCACCCACAAGTGAATTCGGATTGGGCCATTTGAATGGCTTGGAGGGAAGTCAAATAGTTAGATGGAGGGGCCCACATGAGGCAAGGAAGGCCCAAGGAGTTAAAAGGAGGAAGAAGCTGTCATTTGGATTCATTCTTGCACCTTGCAATCAAAATTACTTGACTGTTCGCTTCGCTGTTTAGCTGAGTCAACTGGCTGTTTAGCCACAAATCTTTCAAGTGGGAGATTCAACCTTTCCTTTAGGGGACCTTCTGCGCCCACCCTAGGGAGGCAGTTCCATAGTCATTTCAGGAGATCCGGGAGTGTGTTGCAGCATTCCCATTCAGCCACAAACAGTTAGTGCGTATTTCTGGCTAACTGGAGAATACACATGAGGAGTTGGAGCTATCAGTGATCAACCATCTGCTGGGAGAGTTAGAGGATTGGGAGAGCAGTAATAGGCCAATGTTCCTTGTGAGTTTTGGAGTTAGTAGAGCCAACTTCCCAGTGGTTCAAATTACTGGGCTTGGGGACAGCGCAGAGGGCTAGTCCAACATTTTCGTGGAGCTTAGGAGCAGGTGCCATAGGCTGGAAGCCCATCCGGGAAGTTAGGGGATTGGTAGTAGGGGTCAGACCAACACTTTGGGACCATTTCCAGGAGGACTTATAGTCAGATTCTAGCAGGCCAAGTTTTGCAATTGCAGTTGAAGTTGGGCTCGAAGGGGGTCGAATTTTAGAAATCTAAACCAGCCAAATTCCTTCGTGGGTTTTTCTGGGTTTAGTCCAAGGAGTCTGTGGTTAAAAGCATATAATTTTCTGGGCATAGGATGTGGACCTTTCAGCCATTCGAACCTAGTAGAAAGGAAATTTTCTTGGCAATGTAGTGCCGATTGGTGCGACAGTTGGAGAAGTCATCGGATCAGCCACTTTCTCACCTGGGCTTGGTCATGCTTGTCCACTGAGACAAGCCCAGGTGCACCATTCTATTATCTATTGCATTTTTCCCTCAAATAAGTAATAAAATGGCTCAGCAGTTCCATATTTGCAGCATTTCTATGGGTGTTTAATGTGTATTTCGTTTTTTTATTTTGCTGCACAAATTATGCTTTATATCACTTGTATTCCTATTTAGGAACATTACAGTGGTATCAGAGCCTAGTTCTTGGTTCAGCTGTGGGGATTGTCTCCTATGAGAGAAGGGGACTAGTAGAACATCACTTACCAAAGGCAGAGGTACTGGAGCTGAGAAAGAGAGCTGGAGATTACTCCAGACACAGAGGACAGAGGGAAAGTAGTGGTAGAAGAGGAGGACATGGTGGAACCCAAGAGCAGGGAAGAGATGGCTTTCGATAGCCTCCTGAGAGCCCCGAATGACTTAGCCAAGGGTTAGAAAGATATGTTAAAAGAGATAAAGTTGTAAAACAAAGAGAGGACCACTCCTAGAGGGTTTCTGTTTGGGGAAACTTCTGGGGCCTCTCAACCATTTGATCATCCCTCACCAACAGTGCAACACCCATTAGCTAGTGGGCCAACTCGTGCCACACTGCCTTCTTTTGTACCAGTGGCACAAATCGAACCTGCAAGGGGTGAAGACCCCATTCAGATGGGAGACCATTTCAGAGAGTGGCAATCTATGGATGTAGACTTTAGGGAAGCACTCTCTTTCAGAGATTCTGCAAGCTCAAGTAGAGTGAGAAGAACAAGGGTTATGGAGGACAGGGAACCCAGAACTACGAGTTGCAGATGACCATAGGGAGGATGTACTTCCCTACTTTCAATGGCACAACCAAGTGCACAGCTAGGGCTTGGGTTGAGAAGATGGACACCTACTTCCAACTCAACCGGATGACAGAACAAGAAGCCATCAAGATGGCCATGTTGCACATGGAGGGGGAAGCCCATGATTGGTGGTTTCATGGCTTGGCCACCCTAGGGCATGCCAATGTGGCTTCTTATCAGGACTTCACCAGGAGGGTGGTTGATCCAGATTTAAACAGGAACGCAACAATTTACAGATATAACCATAAATACAAAGATGTAACAGAAATAAAACTTCATTTCATTATTATCAAATACTGAAGTATGCTTACAAATAGAATTGAAGTATGACTAACTCGAGCGATGGTAGCTAATCTCTGAGAAGAGATGTGGCAACTACATGCCTCTGAACTAAGTTACAATGAGGCTCAAGTGCTTATTTATTATTGAACAATAAGTGAATACCCCAAACAACCAAAACCCTAAACCGAGGAGATGTAACACCAAGAGTTTATGGGCCCTATTGGGGTTAGTTGGGCAACCAACTTCCTGGGGTTGTAACTTGTTCATATTATCTCTGTTTGACGCATATGATACCTCGTTGGAGAGATCTCTCCGAGGACTACAACTGAAATCATGATTCCTTAGTCAATCATTGAACAATTTTGCCAAAAAACATCATTTAGGGCCTCAAAATGGCTTCAGAAGTTCAAGCCCTGAAAAACTGCTAAAAATAGTAAATTGTGCGACAATTAAGGAAACTGAAAAACTGAAAGAGGTAGTGGTGGGGGTCCAAGTGGAATAGGCAGGTGGCCACCAACATCCACCTGGATCAGTGGTGGAACGTTTTGACCAGAGAGATCTAGAGGCCCGTTTCAAAGAGTTGACCCAACTGCGCCAAACAGGCAACCCGGAGCAGTACATCTCAAAGTTTCTGCGAGTATCAGTGATGGTCACGGATCTATCAAAGGCTAGGAGGGTGTACACCTTCATTGAGGGCTTACTTGAGCCCTTGCATGGATTGGTGAAGTCATGCAGACCCTCCACGTTGCAGGATGCAATTTTGTGCACCAGAGATCTATAGGGAGCCATCCCCAAAACTAGAGTGCCTTTTCTTGCACAGACCCTTTTTCCACAAAAGGGGCATGAGACTAGACCTCATATCAGAGGACCACACAGGGGCGGAGGTAGCTAGATGATGAGACACGAAAGGATCTCTGGAGGAGGAAGTTGTGCTTCACATGCAGGGAGCCCTAGGCACTAGGCCATTGGTGTACTGCCGGTAGAGCACACTACATTGAGGTTTTTTCTGATAGTGACTAGGAGGACGAGGTGGAGCAGGAGTGTGGTGTGGGAGAGGGTGAGAGTCTGGCAGATAGAGGGCCACCACCACCACCTCCATAGGGAGGGGCATCCCTTGCCCCATCTGAGGAAGCACTTGCTTCCTTATGCAGGATTCCCAAATTTTTGACATTGAGGATCAGAGGCACCGTACAGGGGCAAAGGGTGTCAGTCCTAGTTGACAGTGGGGCCACCCACAATTTCATAGATGCCCAGTTGGTTCAAAGGAGGGGCCTCACCAGGATTGAGTTTGAGGGCTTTTCAGTCCTAGTACCAGGTGACCGTACCATACAGTGCACTTGATATGCGCTTGCCTTGACAATAGTTATGGGGAACTACTTGATGACGGATCGTTTCTTTGTGGTCGATGTGCCAGACACCAACATGGTGATGGGTGTCCAGTGGCTGTATTCCCTTGGGCAAGTCACGACAGATTGTAGGAAGCCAAAGATGGAGATCATTAGGCAGAATGACAAACTAGTAGTTTTGAGAGGCATGCAGTCTTATCCACCTCAAACAGTCTCGACCCATAGGATGGAGGTTGATCTGCAACATGGGGACATTGCATGGGAAGTAGAGCTGAGGATTTCAGAGGTTGGAGGATAGGCTCAGCCACCACCACCAGACATACAGGCTTTGCTAGACAGATACACAATTGTGTTTGGGGACATCCCACCAAGGCAACCACCAGACAGGGGATTTGAGCACACTATTGAGTTAGAGCCGAGTGTGCAGGCAGTGATCACCACCACTTATAGGCATCCCAAGGCCTATAAGGACGAGATATAGAAGGCCATTTAGGAGCTGTTAGTATTGGGCCATATCAGGCCAAGTTCTAGTCCCTTTGCTTCTTCAGTAGTATTGGTGAAGAAGAAGGATGGAACCCTTCGTATGTGCATTGACTACTGGGCCCTCAACTGGAAGATACTGAAGAACCGATACCCCATTCCCCGCATAGATGAGCTGATGGATGAGCTTAGAGGAGCCAAGTACTTTTCTAAGATCGATCTGCGTTCAGGGTACCACTAGATCAGGGTGAGGGATTAGGATATCCCTAAGACAACTTTTTGGTGCCACTATGGGCACTTAGAGTTCCTGGTCATGCCATTTGGGCTGACCAACGCTCCGACCACTTTCTAGTCATGCATGAACCATGTCTTCCAGGGGCAGTTGAGGAGGTTCATGTTGGTTTTCTTCGATGACATTCTAATTTACAGCCGGACATGGGAGGAGCATCTCCAACACTTAGAGGAGGTACTATGCATCCTAGAGGAGCAATAGTTTTATGACAAGCTATCCAAGTGCGAGTTTGGCTTGACAGAGATGCTCTACCTAGGGCATATCATCGGTGCTGATGGGGTGAAGGTCCATGAAGAGAAGATACAGGCCATCCGGGATTGGCCAGTACCCCGAGATGTGACTGCGGTGAGGGGTGTCTTGGGCATTTGCACCTACTACAGGAAGTTTGTCAAGGGGTTTTCACAACTGGCAACACCTTTGACCTATTTGACCAACAGGGGGGCTTTCACATGGACTGATGGAGCACAGGTTGCCTTCGATTGCCTCAAGGAGGTGTTGAGAAGTTGCCCGGTCTTGGCATTTCTAGAATTTTCCCAGCTCTTCATCGTGGAGTGTGATGCATCCAGGGTAGGAGTTGGAGCAGTTTTGTCATAGGTGGGCATCCCATTGGCTTTGAGAGTCTGAATCTCCTACCACATGAGTTGTCATATTCCATATATGACAAAGAGATGCTGGCCATCATGCATGCATTGGCCAAATTTCGACAGTACTTGGTGGGCAACAGGTTTCGAGTGAAGATTGATCACAACAGTTTTCATCACTTCATGGGGCAGCAGGGCCTTAATGACAAACAATAGAGATGGGTCAGCAAGGTGCAGGCCTTTGACTTCGACATAGAGTATGTGCGGGGAAAGCACAATGTGGTGGCCGATGCTCTATCTCGAAGACCAGCTGGTTTATCCCTCATGAGCATCTGCCATGATTGGAAGGCTCAGCTATTGGTGGAGTACTCCAAGTATAGGAGGGCATGCGAGGTCTTGGAGGGTACCCATGCAGATGAGCGTTACCGAGTGATGGATGAGGTCATCTATTACAAGGGACATATTTTCGTGGTACCCAACTCGTAGTTGAGAGAGAGAGAGTGCTCCAGGTAGCACATGAATCACCATTATCTGGGCACCAGGGTTTTCGGAAAACATATATGGCAGTCAGGGAGAGATTCACGTGGAAGGGCCTTAATGGGGATGTGCTAAAGCATGTACAGGAGTGTGAGGCATGCCAGAGAAACAAGGGGGAGCTGATCCACCCTGCTAGATTGCTACAACCACTTCCCATCCCCGAGGGGAAATGGGAAAGTTTCTCTATGGATTTCATCACAAGGCTCCCCATAGTGCAGGGGAAGGACTGCATCTACGCAGTGGTCGACAGGTTGACCAAATATGCCCACTTTTTTGCCATCCCCACTAGATACACGTCTTCACAAGTTGCAAAACTATCTTTTGGGAGATTTTCATGTTTCACGGGCTCCCCAAGAACATTGTGAGTGACAGGGAAAGTAGGTTCATGGGAGGCTTTTGGCAAGAACTTTTTAGATTTGTAGGGACCAAGCTCACTCCTAGCACCAGCTACCATCCTCAGATAGATGGCCAGACCGAGAGGGTTAATTAGTGGCTGGAGGGGTACCTGAGGAACTACGTGAATGGTCAGTAGAGGGCTTGGATTCGGTGGTTGTATCTAGGAGAGTACTGCTACAACACCACCCACCACATGTCCATTGGTATGACTCCTTTCCGTGCTTTATATGGATATGATGCATTATCTTTTGTTGACATTGTTTTTGGAGACCACTAGGCCTCAAAGGCCAAAGATTAGGTCCAAGAGAGCCAAGACATCCTCAAGACTCTCAAGGATAACTTGGTGACAACCCAAAATCAGCAGAAGGTGTACGTAGACCGACACAGGACAAAGAGACATTTCGCGGAGGGGGATTTGGTGTACCTCTGGCTACAACCTTACAGGGAGTCCACGTTGACGCAGAAGGGGGCCGAGAAGCTACAACCCCGCTTCTATGGGCCCTAACCGGTGATTAGACGAGTTGGGGAGGTGGCCTATGAGCTAGCGTTGCCTCTGGGGAGTAGGATCCACACTGTATTTCATGTCTCATGCCTTAAAGAGGTGTTGGGACAATAGGTGAAAACAACAACAAATTTACCCCCACTAGATGATGAGGGCCACTTGGTTTTGGAACCTGAGACCATCTTGGAGAGCAAGGAAAGGAAACTGAGGAGTAGGACCATCAAGGAGTTCTTGGTGCGTTGGAAGAACTTGCTAGATGAGGATGCCACCTAGGACGGTGACCACATTTTGGAGCACCCAGCTTTGAGGTTGCTTGAGGGCAAGCAACATTTGGAGGGGAGGACTGTCATGTCCCTTCTCAAATACATTTGTAATAGGGTGCTGCTACATAATTTTGCACAATTTTCACTAAGGAAGAGAAGCCAACATTTTCGACTTCGGGACTTAGGAGGAAATTCGACTTTATTTGGCTGCTAGTGGAATGTGGGGACCACCCAAATGTGAATTTGGACTGGGCCATTCGAAGGGCTTGTAGGGAAGTCGAATAACTAGATGGAGGGGCCCACATGAGGCAAGGAAGGCCCAAGGAGTTAAAAGGAGGAAGAAGCTCTCATTTGGATTCATTCTTACACCTTGAAATCAAAATTACTTGACTGTTCGCTCTGCTGTTTAGCTGAGTCAATCGACTGTTTATCCACAAATCTCTTAAGTAGGAGATTTAACCTTTCCTTCGGGGGACCTTCCGTGCCTGCCCTAGGGAGGTAGTTCCAAAGTCATTTTAGGTGATCTGGGAGTGTGTTTAGCATTCCCATTCAACCACAAATAGGGAGTGCGTATTTCTAGCTAGTTGGAGAATACGCAGGAGGAGTTGGAGCTATCAGTGATAAGCCATTCGCTGGGAGAGTTAGAGGATTGGAAGAGAAACATTAGGCCAACATTCCTTGTGAGTTTTGGAGCAAGCAGAGCCAACATCCCAATAGTTCGAATTACTGGGCTTGGGGACAACGCAGAGGGCCAGTTCAGCATTTTCGTGGAGCTTAGGAGCAGGTGCCATAGGCCAGAAGTCCATCCGGGAAATTAGGGGGATGATAGTATGGGTTAGCCCAACACTTAGGGACCATTTCCGGGAGCATTTATAGCAGATTCCAGCAGGCCGAGTTTTGCAGTTGCAGCTAAAGTTGGGCTCCAAGGGGGTTGAATTTCAGAAGTCTAAACCAGCCAAATTCCTTCGTGGGCTTTTTTGGGTTTAGGCCAAGGAGTCCGAGGTTAAAAGCATATAATTTTATGGGCATAGGAAGTGGACCTTTCAGCCATTCGAACCTAGCAGAAAGGTAGTTTTCTGGGCAGCGCAGTGCCGATTGGTGCAACAATTGGAGTAGTCATCAGATCAACCATTTTCTCACTTGGGTTTTGTCATGCTTGTCGACTGAGACAAGCCCAGGTGCACCATTCTATTATCTATTGAATTTTGCCCTCAAAGAAGTAATAAAATAACTCAGTAGTTCCACATTTGCAACATTTCTATGGGTGTTTAATGTGTATGTTGTTTTTATATTTTGCTGCACAGATTATTTGCTTTATATCACATGTATTCATATTTAGGAATATTACATTGGGATAGGCATTGCTTGGAATCTTGTGAAGAACCAAAACATATAGTGTTCCCTCTAGAATTTAGAGAAATCAAAGTACTGTCATTCTCCAATCCACAGAAATCAATGATAACATTAATTTGTGTTTCATAGGGGTTTGTTTTTCCGATTTATAATTGCATTTCTTTTTCAATTTTCCATTAAATTGTGTTGAACTTAATCCACTCACTTAGGTCATTCAGATTGAAGGGCTTAGACTTTGTTTGCATGGGAAGCAAACACTGATCGATATTAACAATATGGGATTATGAATGTTGTTTTTTGGACATGCTTCCCTGAAATTAATACATATTTTTTTTAAAAGAGGGGTTTTGCTATAGTGTATTTTCAAACTAAAATTTGTTTGTACATACTGAGTGGAGCTCTCGATGTTGTGAGTCTCGAACTAGGCTAAATAGATTTTTTTTAAACAAAAAAAATGAAATAAATATATCTCTGTCTTGTAAATATCCCAGGGAATCGGTTGTTGCAGAATCTCGTTGGCTTATTTTTGTCTTTCCTTCAATCATTTATAATAGTAATAAGTATCCTGTCATATGATCTTGCTTAGTCATAGCATTTTCTGTAAAATGTGACCAAGTCACTTGTTTTGTAAAGTTAAGTAAAATTGCTCTCTCTGTTAGCATGATCTTGAAGTTTAACTCATTTGAACCATTCTACTGACATGAAATTCCCTTTTCCACAGGGATGCATCCCCCAAGGTGGGGGGTGCGCCCCCATGTTTTCGATTCTCTCGCAATGGGGGGACGCTGGGAAATATTTCTCCACGTACCTCTTTTGGGTAAACATGGGGAGATACAGAGGGAAACGTTTCCCCAGTGTGGGGACACATTTCCCCAGAAGGGGCATTTGGGCATTCCCCCTAGAAAAGGGGTGCTTCTGGGGTCCCCCATGAAATGGGGACTTCTAGGCATTGCTGCCCAAATTTTTGCCTATAAAGATGAATGCATGATACAACATTACATTTCCAGCCAAGGATACATAGATACACAAGAGTGAAATGAATCACAAATGAGTACTTTTAAAAATAGGGACAAAGTTACCATGAATTTAGCCTTTCATAACATATTTTGTTGCAAGTGATCCCATTTATTCATATTCAGGACTATATAGTTCAGACTCCACACATATTGTTATGAATTATATATATATATATATATATATATAATACAAATGATATAAATAATAATAATCATGAATAATGATTAATTAACTAATAATTAGTATTGAAGAAGCATGTCTCTAAGGACTTGGCTGTTCGTGAAGGGGCACATGCCTAAGTATATATAAGGGACCCTTAGTTGTAATCAAATCATATAATATCTCATATCTTCTGTACTTTTCTATATAAATATATTTGCCTGCCACAAGAAGAAGAAACCCTTAACTTCATTGCCCTGAAGATATTCGACTAAGCTGCAAGGGTGATCTCTCCAAATCCAACCGTGAAGCACAAATGGAGATAACTACACTATAAATAGAGCTTGGCCTAATATCCTTACAAATAAAATAATAATTTTTTTCCTAGATCCCTTCTTTTCTGTGAGGAATGATAAATCATTCCTTAACAACTGTCCAGTAAGATAATAGCAAGTGGTTGTCAGAGTGACTATATAGGGAGTCTATAACTCAACCACCAGGAGCTTCTTTAATAACAAGTGGTTTTCAAATCAGCTATTTAGAGAGCCTATAGCTCAACCAATGGGAGCTTCTTTAATGCTGGGTGTTCCTCTTCTGTGGATCCTTTGGATCTTGCTTGATGCTTTCTCATGTTACAACCTCTTTTCTTCTCCTTAAAATGATTCTCAGGAAAACCTTTTAAAGTGCTTATGGTGCTTAAAACAAGGCTGTTCCTCAAGTAGGGAATCCTTCTGACCATGCCTTATGCCACTTAATGCTTCCAAGAGGCAGTGTTCCATCATATTATGTTAACAATCACTAAAATTGGAAGTGTGTACCAGAACTTGGATCAATGGTGTTTATAACCACCTCTTGATTTAGGATACCTTTTTGAATAAATATGCCTACTAACAAATAACGATAAAATGTGACCCATCCATTGAATTGTGGATCGATCTTTTGATTTCGGTATTCCCAACGTATGATCTTCTTTATGCTTTGGGGTATGCTATGGATGCATCCTTGAATTTCTCCCAGGTCAAACACTTCCTCAAACTATACTCCTTTGAAAACGTCAAGGGAACATACAACCGGCACTTGTCTTTGTTGGATGGGATGTCTTATACAGATATCTAATTATAACCACAAATCCCAGCTAATGGAATGTCCTCCCTTTGAAAGTGCAAAGGGAGGACATTCATTGAATGGAATTTAGAATAATTATTTCAATGACAGTATTTTTATTTCCACCATACTTACACTTTTAAACATAGATGAAGGCCTCGTTGAGATGAATTCATAGGCTGCTCATAAAGATCTGAGGGGTATACCTGATTGGATATGTTGTTCCAGATTTCTGTTCTTCTAAATAGACATCAAAACAAAATGGTGTATGATCACGCACATGGCATCTACCCTTACCTTGATTACTTGAGAGACTTTTCACCTCTGTGACATGTTCTCAAGCACATAAATCGACTGCATAATCAAATTGTCCTTTTAATACCCCTGTATTCAGATCTGATCATAGGCACACTTTCACATATAAAATGTATGCCAGCAATGAAATAGATGGAAATATTCAAGCTTTTTTCTGAAAGCAAGCTGAAAAGAAACACAAACAGCCTAAAAAAAGGCTCATTGAAGATACTAACGCTCCATATTTCTTCCTCACACTGGAATTATCTTTTCCTCTTAATGATTCTGGTGATGGTGAACCCTCCTGTGAAAAAAACAACAGAGATTCACCATGAAACAAGCAATTCAAAACATTCTTTGTTACTAAACAAGAAGCTCCTTGTCTTCGGAAAACTACTGGCATAGGAATCAAGCTAGATGGGTCTGGTTTGATATCAGAAGCCTGTTCAGATTAACCTGTTAAACCAGGCAAACTAAAATTTGTCAAAGTTGTACCACTGTTTTTCATGCATCATCTAAATTGGAGTGGTGTCAACAGACTTTATTTTCTGACTTCAAACCATCATCCAAGGAATCTGGAAGGTGTTTGGATAGACAATACTTCAGTAAATGACTCCTGACACGATATACAGTGACTCCTTGAGTACTTATAACCGTCAAAACACATTTGGTGTTGCACTTTTGATTGACAAATGCCTTATAACTGTTTGTCCTTTAAGTAAATGAAGAGTTCTGAGTACCATTACAATCTCCCTCATAGCATGACGCTATGAGCAACTTAATTGCTACTACTTATATCAGTGTTGAGACAGGTTAATTAGCTCAAATAATAGGGGCAACTTTGAGCTGGGACAATTCCCAAAATATTCTGTTTTAATAAATTAATCGCTCAACATTGCCCTCAAGAATAGGTTCAGATTTGCTATATAAGTACTGAAAAGTCTAGGAAAGAAAGTAGACCAAGACTATGCAAGAAAAACCATGCCAATCACCATAAGAGTAAGGGTTTCATGGTAGATAGGTTTGTTACGCACCACCAGTGGGTGACCCATAGGAGAAATTTTTTTCTTAGATTTTTCTTCAGCCAGCGACCTTGACAGCCACTGGTGTAGCCGGTATATTCTGCTAGTTGATCTTTGCTCCCTGAGTCAGTCATATGCCCCCTCGCCCATCTGTCGAGAGCATATGTTTGAAGGTGGACCATCCAATCCTAAAGTTATTTCTTTCATTGTAAATTGGGTGCTTATGTTTGTTTTTTGGGCACTTTTGGGTGACTTGGAAGGGAAGCCCACTATGAAGTGTCATTTGTGCCCTTGATTAACAAGCTTGGTTCACTTAGATGCACTAATGAATTATTGTACTTGATGGTGAGGAAGTGCATTGGATCTTATATGTAATTGGTAGGTGGTTTCAACATGGGCTGGGCAACTTAATTGGGCCTAAGCCCACCAAAGGATCATATTGACTTTTGTAGGGATTTGTTGAGAGCCATGGGACTCCATCATGTGCTTGAGCATCATTTCACGCCATGGGCACCCTGAACACCTTTAATAGTTTGTTCATTACCCCACATTATTCACTAGATGATGCACTTGGACCAGCATGTCCAAGCTGGCTTAGCATAATCAAGGCAACTGATCCAAGGCCCATAGGAGGTTTATCTCACCCTTGAGACATGGGTGGGCAGGAACCATCATCAGAGCCCTCATTTGGAGCAGTTTACAAGCGTATCTTTCATCAGGAGACCCATGAGACTAGCAGATATGTCCCAAACCCACTTTGTGGACCCACAGATGAATTGCATGGAAAATTAGTGGCCATCCCCTCATTCATCTTCATTGGAGCCTTCTCTCTCATCATGCCACTTAGAGGTCTGATTGAGACCCTTCAATGACCTTTCTTCATCATGATGTCATCATTTCAGCTCGCTTATGGATGGCTTTTTCATAACTTGTGATAGCTACTTGGTTGGCTTGTAATCAAGACTTGTTATTAGCACATTATTTTATGATTTTAGGGGCTCATCAGGCTAAATTGGATTAAGAGAGGCTCATATAAGTAGAGATGAGTCTCATTTGTGAGAACTCATCATCATCACTTGGGATTTCGCACCCTTGAAAAGAATCTGGACTTGCAATTTCGTATTTGTTTTGGATGTGCATAGATGTACTTTGACATTTGGAGTTGGTTTGGCATCATTTTGGAGGTTCTTTTTCATGGTTTTATGGATGGATCTACTTCATATTGCCTAGTAAGTGCTTCCTATTGTTGGATATCTCTATGTAATGTCTAATACATGGAATGTGTTCTCATGATGAAGATTTGTGCTCTAGTTTATTAAATATGGTTCAAAATTGTGATCTTGAGAAATTTTGCATGCATTACTTATTGATAATATGAAGCGAATTTTCCTAGTGGAAAATTATTGTGATTTTTCCATGAAACTCCATTGACCTTGTTTAAAGAAGGTAATTGTTGAAAGTGGTAGTTAGGTCTTCTACTGTTGGCCTCCTTAAGGGTCAAATTGGCTAATTTAAAGCATCTACAACTCCATACACCCAATGGTCTAGGCACTAGTCATATCCCTTGATGGTCATCTTTAACCTCTACCCACAAATTTCTTCATTTTTCTCTCTTCTAAATCTTTGGCCCCTCTCCTTTAGACGACTAGCTAGGGCATACTATAAATTGCATTAGAAGAGGAATTTTGGAAATCCACTTGGATAGAACTCTTCCTTAGTGTTTTCTCCAGAGGATATCAAAATTTGGTTGAGTTCCCACAGCGGATTCTCCATAAATCTTGATTGCCTAAGTGTGCCCTAGAAGGGTAACCTAGCTTTGAATCTATTGGATTGGTGGCTTTTTTGAGGGTCATATGAGCCTAGTATTCAGTGGAATAAACCCTAAGAGACCTTTTTTTGTCTTACCTTGACTTAGGGAATACTTTGGAGGAATTTCTTCCCACACGTATCCTAAAAACCTTAGGTCTAGCATACGCCCTAATTAGGTCTCTCAAAGATAGTGAAGGCCTATCTAAGGTGTCTAATCATCCTACAAAGCGTCTTGAGAGGTCCTATCCCATAATGGAAGTTTCGACCTTAGGCAAACTCATCATCTCTGAAAATATCAAGCCCTAGGTCTTAATTTCATCTTAGGTCTTTCTTGGAGATATTTTCTTTCCTCAAGCCTTAATTGAGCCTCTCCTTGAATGGGCTTAGTGGAATCACTTCACATAGATCATTGATCCGTGCTTTTTCAAGTGTTTCCTATCCTATCAGGACTCCTCCCATCGGTGAAAGTCCGTAAAGAGCAGGGGACATTGACTGAGGTAACATTGAGTCTTTGAATGGGCTTAGTGGAATCACTTCACATAGATCATTGATCCGTGCTTTTTCAAGTGATTCCTATCCTATCAGGACTCCTCCCATCGGTGAAAGTCCGTAAAGAGCAGGGGACATTGACTGAGGTAACATTGAGTCTTTGTCCCATTGTTACTATTTGGTCTAGTAGTTGTCCCATAAGTTCCCCTCCTAGGGCTCTGCTAGATTGTGTAGTAACAAGGTCCATAGAGAAAAGCTAGATAAACAATCACTTGTATTGCTATAAATAATGCCTCTATATACTTCAAAAATCTCATACATTTTGAGGAGTAACAATCCCATTGCCCATCCTTTTCCCAATTTGTCCTCCTAGATTATTTTTCCCCATTGGTGAATTCTCCCTTATCTCCTTGAACTTCCATGGATCCTTTCTTTAGTTTGTTTTAATTTTCCTAGGAAAGAGGTTCTCTTTGTTCCTCTCTATCCTTATATTTTGGGGACCTTATCTCAACACCTTCCACCTCCCATAGGTGCACCACATATCTTGTATCATATGTTTCTTTTAGTCCACTTTGTTATTCCCTAAATTATTCCTGTGTTGACTCCCTGCTTTGTTGTGGGAGTCTCTTTTCCTTTAGCTTCATCTCTTGGAACCTACAATAAAATTTTTGGTACATATCCTTATTCCTACTTGGTCATTTCCTTGCAAGCATTCAACCTTCCTTCCCACCTTGCTCTATTTATAGTTTTATCTTTTTGTCAAGAAATCAAACACTTCACCATTTTGCTCACTTATTATTAAAAAAAAAATTGCAGGTCCTTTGGGCAATGGAATATATTGGTATCCTCTACTCATAGTATTTTTTTGAGACTAAAACTATCAAAAATATATATCAATAAAAAAAATATGTAGTTGAGATAAACAACACTAGTAAATTCATTGTATATCCCCAAAGTTAAATAAGAAGGATAGATTCAAACCAAAGTATTTCCAGTATTTACTACTACTATAGATTATGTAAAAGCTACCTAATAGGTGAATACCTTTATAAAACATAATCTAATCAGAAGATGTGGCAGCTATTGGTCTCTTCCAGGCCTTGAATGTTTTGCATTGGCTCCTATTCTCCTACCTCCATGTCTTCAAAGAGTTGGTGGATCAAGTCCTCCTCTTTCAAATCCACATGTCTAGAATTGATTGACACCCTTTGAAATGAATCCCTTGAACAAACATCTTTTCTCAAATGAACAATCATATTTCTTAGCATAACGCATTTTGCCTCAAAATTTGTAGTTTGTAGCTTTGAACTAGAGTTCCATGTTACCCACCCATGTGTGAAAAATCGGTTACCCGATTCCTATTGCAGTAATTGATGTTAGTTCTTCTAATTGTTAATTCGATTAAACAATTTACTTGCTGTGTGCTACGACAAATATCGAACTAAATAAACTACAACCTACATGAATAAAAACTGCAGGAACAAAAAATAGCACAAGAGAGAAATAATTGTCACACACATCTACACAGTATTTTTGGACAAATGTCCCTAGAAAAACCCAATGTGGGAAAACCGGTGCAACGGCTAAGGGTTTGTATTATTAAGCAATAGTTTTCTGAATACAATCTCTGGATGCCTTGCTGGCTATCCAATACATGGAATTTGACTGATACTTGGTGATCCAACACTGATCCATGTGAAAATTCCTACACTCAAGGAACCCCTACTGCAACAAAACTGAATTTACTTCTCCTACTTGATTTTAATATATATTATCAAGTTATTTTCTAAAAAATACTGAAGTAAATTACTCTGCAACCTACACCAATTTAATTTGATTACATGAAACAAGAAATTGAGCAAAAAACAAGATACATTGGACACCGTTATTTTTGGACAAAATACTTCCCAAAAAAACCCAATGCGGGAAAACCGATGCAACAACTCTTAGGGTTTTATATTATTATGCAGTAGTTCTGAATACAATGTTGGATGCCCTCCCGACAATCCAGCGACAGAAAAAAATATAATGGTGGAAAACTGAGTGATATTAGCTCACTTCACCCGGTAGTTTCTGGCTGATCCGACAACAAAACTGGCTAACCCCGGCGATCTCTGCATTGGCCCTGCGTAGGCCCTGCATCAGCCTTACATGCTCTACGTTAGCCCTGTGTTGTCTCTTCTGCCTACTGGAGCTTTTGTGTCAACCTCTCTAAGCTGTTCCGGCAGCTCCCCGACAGTTCCAGATTGCTGCAAAAGGGCAGCTTCTCCTTTGTGCTAGGTGTCCCTGGTTTAGCGTCAAGCTTGTGTGGGCCCAGATTGACCCAACGTCAGTCCCTCTAGGTGTTGCGTTGCCTCCACTAGTGGCTCTTCACCTCTCTGCTCAGTATTCTAGAACTATCCTTGCCCCTCGGCTACAGAATGATCACTTAGTTCGAATTTTTTAGCTTCCTAGCCCTAGAAATTTTGAACTCTAGATCAATTCGTTCTCTTGGTGTGTCTCTAAATGAACCCCAAGCCTCCTTATAATTTTCTTGTTGAGACTTCAACGACCGAGATTAAGTCTCTAATCGACGGCTAAGATTAAAAACTTGACTTGATCCACTTTCTAGAACATTCTCATCCATATTTTGATTAATACCCATTAATACTTTAATTTTCCTAAGTTTAGACTTAGGAACCCCATTAAAAATATGAATTATTTTGATAAAATATAATCTGGGTGGAATTTCACCAAATGATTTATGGGTTCTTTAGAACTCATGTGCCTTAGCCTCTCCACCAATTTTCATGGCTAGAGCACATTCGATGCTACCAAAAACTAACACCCCCTCTTAGTGAGGAATGCACTTTTTCAATAATGTTCAACTGCATGCTGCTCTGTCTCTAAAGCATCTCTTTTCTGCATTGTTGCTGCCACCAACACTGTGTTGCTGCTGCTACTGTATTGTTTCCCATGACATTGCCACTTCTATTGCTGCATTTGTACTACAACCCCTTCTGCATCTGTTGCTAACACTGCCACTGCTACCTCTACACTGCATCATTTTCCAATTACTGCTGCTCAACAATGGAAAAGCATCCCAAATTTTTGAACTAGCTGTGTTTTAGCATAATACCATGTGAATGTTGGAATCCGATTGCTACTAGTCTCTGACCCTCTGAATCTTCTGCGTTGCTACTGACTTCTGCACTGCTTCCAACCTTGCTCTGCGCTGATCAGTCTCTGGTCTCTAGCTACTACATCTGTCTCTTCAAACAATCAACTGCATCATCTGACACTAAGTCCATCTTGCTACTGCTGAATCGCAGGCTCTCGTAGCAAGGAATTGATCCAAGAGGTGGGTTCCTCCAGGATCCTTCCTACATGTAGTCCTCCCGACTACAGTGCTATATTGCCCCATTTCCCTCTTGGAGATGCGTGGGCACTCATGGCAAACTCATCTTTGTCATTTTTTGCTAGAGTAGCCTTAGGATCATGTTTCTCATCCTTATCCTTTTGCTTCAAAGGACATTGGGATGCAAAGTGGCCCATCTCGCCACATATGAAACATTTCACCTTCGGAATGACCTTCTTCTGCTTTTGCTTTTGCTGTCCCTTTGATGCTAGAGCTACGTTCTCCTCCTCCTCTTGGTCTTTTTGCCACTCCCACTGTTTCCATTGAGGTTAACCTTAACTAGATCCCTCCTTAATTCTTCTTCTTGAAGGGCTGCCCACATCTCCTCCCGTGAAGGTAGTATTTCCCTGCCCAATATCCTTTGGACAAAGACTTGCCATTCATCCAAGACTTCATTCAGGGTCGTCCTTACCATCGTGGTAGACTGAGGAGTAGACCCCATTACAACAAACTGGTCTCTGGTGTCCTGAAGACGTTGAAGATAGGAGTTAACTGCTTCTCCCTTCTGCATCAATGTCTGCTGCAACTTTTGTTCTAAGTACATCTTCCGTTGTTCAGAAGAACCTTCATACAATGAAGACAAAGCTTCCCACATTTCTCGGGCTATATCTTTGCCCTGCAAATGTGAGACCACATGATCTCGAACTCCATCAAGTATGTACCTCTTCGCCTTTGCCTGCTCGACCTTGTACTTCTTCTTTTGATCATTGTCTGCGGAACAACCACAACACTCTTAACGTAAGCTTTGAGATCGTACTCCTCCAAAACAACTAAAATTTTGGTCTTCGATATGACATAGTTGGAAGCTCCTTCTAACCTGTCCTGATCTCTGAGCCCATGTGATGCCATCTCACCCAAACTGTCGAATTGAATCCTCTAGTCACTGTGCAACACTGGTTTGCTACTCGACTAGTGAAAAAATCGAACTTTTGGTGAGAAAAGTCCTTTGAGGAGAAAATTCCCCTTCTATGTGTCTTTGCTCTTTTCCGATAGATTTATGCCTTGGCAAAAACTGTGCCCTTCAAGCACTGCGCTGAGGCTCTGCGTCACTCCCTCTGCCTCTGCAAGATCACGAACCAGAAATCATACCTCTTTGTCGACTCTCTTAGAGAGAGATTTCCTTAGAATCTCTGCTTTCTCGGCAAGGACTACACAATCCCTTCAAGGGGATTCGAATTGCTGCCAAATGTAGCTATTGGCCTCTTTGCTCAATGCTGGATTCCCTCTTCCTGTTTCAAAATCAATGCTCTGATACCATGTGAAAATTCCTACACTCAAGGAACCCTTACTGCAACAAAACTGAATTTACTTCTCCTACTTGATTTTAATATACATTATCAAGTTTTTTTTCTAAAAAATACTGAAGTAAATTACTTTTGCAGCCTACACCAATTTAATTTGATTTCATGAAATAAGAAACTGAGCAAAGAACAAGATACATAGGACACTGTTATTTTTGGACAAAATAGTCCTCGTAAAAACCCAATGCGGAAAAACCGGTGCAACAACTTTGAGTGTTTTATTGTATTAAGAAGTAGTTCTTAATACAATGCTGTATGCCCTCCCAACAATCCAGTTACAAAGAAAAATATAATGGCTGAAAACTGAGTGATATTACCTCACTTCACCCAGCAGTTTCTGATTGATCTGGCAACGTAACTGGCTAATCCCGACTATCTCTGCGTTGGCCTTGCGTCGGCCCTGCGTCAGCCTTATAGGCTTTGGGTCAGTGTTGCGCTGTCTTTTCTGCCTCCTGGAGCTTTTGCATCAACCTCTACCGACTGTTTCCGCAGTTTCGGATATCTGCGTGAGGGCAACTTCTCCTCTGTGCTGAGTCTCCCTGGTTCAGCGTCAAGCCTGCACGGGCTCAAACTGGCCCAACTTCAATCCCTCTAGGTGCTGCGTTGCCTCCACTAGTAGCTCTCTGCCTCTTTGCTCAGTATTCCTGAACTATCCCTGCCCCTCTGCTACAAAATGATCGCTTAGTTCGATTTTTTCAGCTTCCTAGCACCAAAAATTTCGAACTCTAGATCAATTCGTTCTCTCAGTGTGTCTCTAAATGAACCGCAAGCTTCCTTCTTATACTTTTCTCGTTGAGACTTCAACGACTGAGATCAAGTCTCTAATCAATGGCTAAGATTAAAAATCTGGCTTGATCCACTTTCTAGAACATTCTCAACCATATTTTCATTAATACCCATTAATACTTTAATTTTTCTAAGTTTAGACTTAGGAACCCCATTAAAAATATTAATTATTTTAATAAAATAAAATCTAGGTGGTATTTCACCAAACGATTTCTGGGTTCTTTAGAACTCATGTGCTTTAGCCTCTCCACCAATTTTCATGGCTAAAGCACATCCAATGTTACCAAAAATTAACATTGCAACCACTGAATGGCTATCCCCTAGTAGCCTCTATGGAGTTTCTATTGCGGTGTTCTACATCACTGATTCTAAGGCCTGCATCACTCGTTCTGGTTGATCATTTTGCTTTTGGAACTTCGACTCTTCCCTCCCGGTCTTACACCCCAGATTCTGGCGCCAAAATTTAACTTCTCCAACAAAATACGGATCTCCTCTGAGGCTCTGCGTTGCTTCTATGTTAGCCTACACTGTCCAGCGTAGCTTTTGCGGTGCCTCTTCTGGATCTCTCTCTACCTCCTCTGCGATCTCTTCTCGGATCAAGTAATCTCCCTCTAGAACTATCCCTGCCCCTCATTGCAAGAAATCTCCTCAATCGATTCTCTAACAACTGTTGTGCTACCCTCTCTGAGAAATTCGATCTCTTGATTTCTCTTCGATATGCTTTCCAAATGCCCATCAAGCCTCCTCTTATAATCCTCCAATTGAGAACCAACGACCCAGATTAGATTCTAATCAATGACTCAGATCATTTTGGCTTGATCTTCTTCTTCTAGAAGTTTCACCCACATTTTGATTAATGCCCTTTAATTATTTTAATTTCCTAAGTTTACACTTAGGCACCCATTAAAAATAATTAATTATTTTAATAAACTTTTCTCCGATTGGAATTTCCCAAAACAATTTATGGTTATTGTGGAATACATGTGTCCTAGCCTCCTTGAAAATTTTGAGGCTTAGAGCACATTCGATGCTACAAGAAATCAACACCACATGGGTAAGCCCAAGGAGAAATTGTTTCTCCCATTTTTTCAGCGTGCTAGTCGACAAACCTATGGTGAACCATAGATAGCTAGCCTCAAAGGCCTTCTATCCATGGTTTGATCAATACTTTATTTCATCTAGCTTATTCATTAGATGAAGTTGGGTTATTTATTATAAGGTATGTTAACCATTCTTGTATTCAAGTGCTTTCATTTAATGGTTATGGGCATTCTAGTGCGAATCACAAGAAGAAGTGGATGATAGTTTGCTTTTGATTTTTTTCCTTGTTCCCATGCTTCACATTAGTGGTTATCTCTTGCCCTACTCTACTGTGAGCTTCCTTAAGGCCTTTATTTACACTATCTAAGAGGGCCACAAATAGGGGACACCGGTTGATGTTGTGTGTCCATGGTAATCCACTCTTAACACTTACATCTCTCCTTCATATCCATACCCCCATGTTTGGGTTGATTGTTGTTTGTGACCATTATTGGTTCCATGTTTTCCTCATCCTTGAGTAGGGGCCTAGAAATTTTTCCCTAAAAGGTTGATGCAGGGTGTTATCATGAAATCTAGTCGGCCTTGCAGAGGAAAACCCTACAAGACAAAGAGCTAGACTAAGTGTTGACAATGGAACAATGGCTTACTGTCAACGTAGCCAAGGTCCCTTGCTCTTTACAAACTTTCACTGATGGGGGGAGTCCCGATAGGGTTATGGTCACCTATGAGAGGTATTCTAGGTTTTAAGGTGCAAGTTGATGGATTAAGATATCTCAAGGAATGCTCACAATTATGATATAAAGCTTCAAAAGGTACTTCGCTTCCTATAAGAAACCTCGGAAAAAGAGGCACGAGATCTAGGGATTCATGAATTTGTGTGAATATAGGTACTCTTGAGATCAATGCAACAAGGAGAAACAACTTCCTATGATATGCTTCACTAAGTACTAAGCTCTTTCAACCCTCAAAGAAGTCCCCAAGTTGAGGAAGACTAGCTAGGGTTTCCCTGCTAGGGAAATACCTAGGGCACATAATTTTATATAGTAAATTTGAGTGGATGCCCACCAAACTTGGAGAATATGTAGCCTAGACCCTAAGCTAGATGTTTAGGATTTCGTATTCCTGAAAAACCTCTCCCAAGGAAATTCACTCTAATCCCTAGTTAGACATCCTAGCTCAAAAGGACCAAAATTTTTAAGAGGATTTATGGAAAAGAAATGAGGTTGACCACCAATGACTTGGAATTGTGCCTTGTCCTTTGGGCATATAGAGTCTTAGGAGGCTCAAAATGAGCTAAATTGTCTCTAATGAGGCCTAAAATTGATGCCCTAGGTACTAATTCCTAGCATTACCCACTTCAAAAGATAATGGAGTTTGATGGAGAGTTTAAGGATTCCTCCACTAGGAACATTCATTACATGCCATACAGTGAGTAACATATGCAATACTCAACTATAAAGTTTTTTCAAATATTGATTTTCAATGATTAGGGCACAATTTAGCATATTCTAGAAGTAACAATTACATATATTAAAAAATTTCAAGAAAAAATTCAAAAACATTAAGCACTTATAGGATAACATGCAATATATCCATCCATTATCCAAGAAGTAGCTTCAAAGACAAGATCGAATTAGCTTCCAAACATCAAAATGCATCTAAAATATCTCCAATAACCAAGAAGGAACAAGTGCAAATTCTTCTAAGAGGTCGAATTCCTAGTATGATGAGGATGAGAGACTCAAATGAGGTCTCTCTTATTTATACATGTCCTATGAGGTCTAATTTAGCCTAAGAACCCCTCTTAGCTGCAAAATGATGGAAAAAACTAATTGAGGTTACAAGCCAACCTCATATCTAATGTTAAGTCATAGGAATTAACCCACAAGTGGGCCAAAATGCTGACATCATCAATGCGTGGGCCTCTTGGAGGCATGTGTTGAGCTCCTCATGTGCCAGATTGAGTGAAGAGGGCTCCAAAAATCATGCTCTAGGGGTTGGCCCCTAGATCTCTATGCAAATCATCATGTGGACCCTAGTTTTGTGCTTGGGGTGCAAAAATGGGTCTCATGGGTCTCCTGGTGATAGAATAGCCTGAATCTACTCCAACGTTGAGAGCTTGGAGAATAGTGCTAGCCCTCCCATGTCTCAAGGTGTGGGACAAACCTCATTTGGGCCTCGGATCAACTGCCAAACTGTGTACACACTGCTAAGTTGGTTGGGGCCACACTGGTCCAAGTGCATCATCGCATGAATAATGTGGGGCAAAGTATAGACTGCTGGGGTGTTGTAGGTTCCCATGGAATGGAATGATGCTCTGCAAGTGATCCCATGGCTCTCAACGCTTCACCTGTAGGGTGTCATATGCGTCTCTAGTGGACTTAGGCCCCAATTAAGTTACTTAGTCCATGATGAAAACCACCTACCAATCACACACAATGCTAAGTGTTGCATCTTCACCATTAGCTACAATTAATCATTATTACATCTAAGTGAACCAAGCTTGTTAGTCCAGGGAAAATTGAGATTTCATATGGATCTTCTCTTCCAAATTTGGGTCTTTGATCTTGTAGCAGTGTTACCTCCCCAGGTAGGAGTGGCTAATAAATGATCTTATTAGGTGTTGCCAACCCCTAAAAGGAAAGATAGTTCACTGGTACATCTTTCAATCAGTAGGTGGCATGTGAATAATGATGGACAGAAATGGGGATGAAGGGGTTTCAAGGCCAAATGCCACATATTGGGTATATACATGTGAGGAGGGAGCAATCGTGGATGCACGAGTTACCACACCCTTTGTTTTTCCACCCCTTTATTTTCCTTGTGCTTTTTCTTGTTTTTTCTTTGTATTACTACTTGAAACTCCAAGAAATGAGAGCATCTTGTGTATGATGTAAAGCAATTATTAACCCCTTAAAAGAGGGGTAGTTCATCACCCACCAGGGGTTGGGATGTGCATGGGTTATTTTAATGATGTGAGGGGCACTCATGGGCCCTAGGAACCAGGGTGATGGTCATAATGATAAGGGGTAGAACCCATGCTTGGTTTTTTCCCACGTGCTATATTTTAAATGTCCCAACGATCTTTTGCATTTTGTGTTTTTTTTTTGTTTCTTTCTTGTGGCCATGATAAATTTTAACTTTCTTTTACCTGCATCAACCTTCGGGGCAACGTTTCTAGACCTGACCCAGATATGTGGACAAGGGAAGGTGTGCTAGTGCCCTGTGGACCCAGTGGTCATGTGGACCCTGTTACGCACTACCTGTGGGTAGTAGGCATATGAGATTTTTTTCTCCTAGATGATCCTCAGCCGGCAGCCAACAACCTCTTGCAGCCACTAGATAGCTCGATGTGCCATTATCTCCGCCCCCTGAGCCAGCCATGTGGTCCCCCGCCCATCTGTTATAATCGTATGTTTGAAGGTGGGCCTCTTGACCCCGTAGGTATGGATTTTCATTGGAATATTTGAGTAATTTTTCTTACTTATCATGGACACTTTTGGGCATGGATTGGTTGGGGGATTCAACATAAAGAGTGGGTTAGGTCTGTACTCTTGTTTCCTCTGCTCGATTTACTGGTTACCCCTGTATCCTAGTCTCGTGGGATCTCCTTTACTGGCCATTAGCTTTAGGGTTGGCACTAAATGGGAAATCTTGAATTTGGTTGCATGGTCCCATTTCCCAACACCATATAAATCAATCCCTTCTTCTCATTCTAACCCCATTAATCATTTTTCCCATCCGGGTTCGCATGTGTCCACTAGGTCCACATAGGATTAGCCTCCCCCTCCTCTTGTCCACACGTTGGGTCAGGCTTGGAACGATGCCCTGGAGTTTGATGCAGCTAAAAGAAAAGAAAAAGCATAATTTGGCCATTCTCAACAGGAAATGTACCACAAAATGCAAAAGATGGTTAGGACATACAAATTTAGCACATGGGCAAAAGTCAAACACGAGCTTTGCCCCTTATTTATGGCCATCATCCTGGTTCCAATGGGCCTTAGATGAGTCCTCTCCACATTAAGGAACCCATAATTGTCCCAACCCTTGGTGGGCAATGAAATGCCCCACCTCAAAAGGGAGTACCTACTGCTACATCCTACACATCATGCTCTCATCCCCTGGAGCCCCAAGAAGATATGCAAAAGAATCAATCAAAGGAAAAAGGCATATGAAGAAGGGTGGAAAAACAAAGGCTAGGGTAAATCATGTACCACAATTTTCTCCCTCCTACAATCATATACCCAGGTGTAGGGTTGCGGGGGAGCGACTCCCCCACCTCGAACCCGCTTTCGGATCACGCTCCCTAGCCTTTTTTGCAAAAACATTCCAAATGCACTTTTGTTTCGAAGAAACAATAATTTTTGAGTTGGGCAGTCTAATGATCAAGCCTATGGCCCTAGTATTGATATGCGATTCATGGTAATGTTAAATTCTTAAAGTAAAAGTGACATTCTCCTTAATGGTAAATTATTAATATAAGAATTTGCAAATTTTGATAGTTTTTTCCTGGGGACTCTTTGCTCTATTTCTTATATCCATAGAAATTCCAAAGGTATTGATACTCTCACTGAAATCCAAGAGATTTTTATGTTTTTTTTTTCTTGAGTCTTGGAATCTGGGACTATGTGCTCATTGCATTTATACAATCCCCATAAAACCTCCCCATCAAACTCAAAATTTGTCACGTAATGGTACCTTCAAAATTTAGAAAACAAAAACATATTCATCAGGTCAACAAAAATTAAAACTTATAAGCCATGAGCATTGAAATCCAAAACTACATACCTTGGATATATGTAGTAGCCGACTGCATGTAAAGGTCTATGGAGTTGTTTGTACCATCTTTCATTAATGATTCTCCATAGAGAATGTACTTTTGTATTTTTTCCCCATATGCTACCTTTATTTGTTCCTTGGCTTGATCCATGGCCTCATAAACAAAACCCATAGCAGGTTTATCACTATCCACCATCCGCAAAACTTTGACAAGAGGCTCATTAAATAGCACAGTCTCGTCTCCCTTTGACCAAAATATTTTGTCAAATACCTGGTCAACCATCTGTTTTCCATTAGCCTTTTTTCTCCACTGAGATGAATTCCATTAATTACATGAAAACATCTTCCTCAAGTTTGATTTTTGTTTAACAAGGGATTGCAACGAAAGGAAGTTGGTTGCAAATCGTGTGATTGTTGATAGAACAAGATCTTTACCCCTTGTGTGCTTTCTGTGATAATTTTGAACCCCAGAATCCTACTGCAACAACTGATAATATTTCTTCTATTTGTTAAATTAACTAAACAAACTATTTGTAGTTTCCTACGACAAATATTGAAACATATACACTCAACCTTCACAAAATAAATACTATGGAATAAAAATAAATGCTAGAAAATTAGAGAAATTCTAGCACACACATAAAGATATTGACACAGTTATTTTGGACAATTGTCCCTGGAGAAACCCAATGTGGGAAAACGGTGCAGCAGATGAGGGTTTCTTTATTAATTTTTTTAGCAGTAATTCAAATACAAGACTTCAGACAACAAAACAGAGGAAAAATACTGAGAGAAATTTAGTAACAATTTTCTCACTCTCCACAGCAACTGCCTGTCCCTAAGATGGACCCTCTGCCCATATGCTGGTGTCTCTGCGTCACCCTCTGCGTAGTGCTCTAGTGGACTGCGTCTCTCCTCACACTGTCTCTTCCTGAATTTCTCTTACACTTCCTAGACCACTGCTGATACCCTTTCTCTCTCCTGCAACTCACCCTCTGTCTCTATCTCCTCTGCTGAACTTCAACCACTAAGAAAATCGATTTTCCTGGGCAACTGAGTAATTACACTATTGAGTTCTCCATCTACCCATCAACTTCTTCTTATAATCTTCTGTTGGAGCACCAATGGGCAAGATTAAAACATAATCGATGGCCCGGATGATTTCCTTGTCGATCCGTGTGAGTTTCTAGAACATTCACACCATGACTTAATTAATTATGATTAATTAATCATATTTCCTAAGTTTAGACTTAGGAAATATTAAAAACTGATTAATAAATCTAATTAAGTCGTCTCTAGGTGGAATTTCCATAAATAATTTCTGGGTATTGGAGAAAACATATATTCTAGCCTCTCCACCAAATCTCCTAGCTAGAATACATCCGATGCTAAAAAACTAACACTTTTTCATAAGGTTCAAAACCCATGAGTGGTTGTAGATGTACTTGGTTATGGATTTTGCATCTTCCACACACTTTTTCACCCACTCAATTTTGCCAATATCCTCAAGCATGAGGTCCAAACAATGGGCTGCACATGGAGACCACCAAATGGTGGGGTGTTTTTCCTCCAACATCTTTCCAACTGCAACATGGTTAGAGGCATTATTTGTGATAACTTGTACAACATTTTCAACTTTTACTTCCATAACTATTTTCATCCAAAAGACAAAATAGCAATCGTGCATCCTTCACCTGATCAGATGCATCAACAGATTTGAGAAACATAGTACCTTTTGGACAAGCAATTAAAAAATTTAGTATGGTGCGAGATTTACCATTAGTCCATTCATCAAACAATTGTGCATCATGTTTTGGTCCATGATTGCTTGAACTCTGTGAGGTACTATTGTATTCTTTGGACCTCATATTGTAAAAGTGCCCCCCTAATATTATGAAAGCTAGGGCCTTTGAAGCCTTTTCCACATGAAGGTATAATATCAATCATGGGCTGATAATATGCAAAATTAGTAGCATTAAAATGAATGTTTGCATCATACCACCATCTAGCAATGCATTCATATGCAACCTTCTTCTCTATCTTCTTCCATTTAGCGTCAATGGTTCGTTGAGAACCAAGGGTTGTGTGGGGTACAAAGAGGGAGTCAATCCCTTTACAGACTACTGTCCTCTTCAAGTTAAAAGCACTTGAACTGCCCTCTCCAACCCTAACATGGAAACTAGAGGAATCTTCAAAACTCTACACATATTCTTGAAAATCAGGGTCACTAAGCATAGCATCATCCTTTTGAATTTTGCTTATATCTTTTTTATTTTTTTTGTTTTTCCCCTTTTTTTCATTGTAGGATTCAATTAAACTTTGCATCTCTGCTTTAAGATCACCAGAAACATTTTCACAAGGTTTACTTGCCCTCTCCAATGTTCTAGGTGTTTTTTAATTCTATGGATCACCCCACCCTTAACATTCTTTCCATAATAGTTGCAGGGATTTATCCCTTCTTCATTTAAATGGCAGTGAACCCAGACTTGATCATTCTTGATTTTGGGGGCCATGAGGAAGAAATGAAAAATCTGCATAGAAAATCCTATGGTTTTTAGAATTCTATGAGAATTTTTTTTTAGAGAAAAATAAAAGAGGAATAGAGGAAATGAAATACCTGGAGAAGATCTGTAAATTTTGAGAATTGAAGAAGCTCCAACCAATCTAAAAATAAATTCTTCTATCAGCGCCAAAATCTCCCTAAAAAATTTGCCAATGAAATCCCTCAAAATAAGCCTGCAAATTTCTACAATTGTTGAGAAAAAATAGAAGAAAATAATGGCCACAATTTTTTTCCAAAAAAATTACAAATCTGGTATCTGCATAATAACACTAGGGTTTTAAAATTTTTAGGTAAAAAAGAAATAATTTTTTGAAGAAAAATAGAACATTAACGTTTTAAAAAATTACCTTGAATTTCCCTCTTAATTTTCTAAAGAAAATCATTTCCAAAATCATCTCTGAAGCAACCCCTAGAAATGTGCATAAAAACACTGGGGTTTTTAATTTTTTTGACAAAAAGTAAAACTGATTTTTGGAGAAAAATGGAACAAAAAAAGGTAAAAATTTCCTTGATTTCCTCTCTAAAATTTTTGGAGAAAATTAGCTCTAAAATCCTTTGAAATCAGCTATGTAGCAGCCCCAACAAAATAAAAATTTTTTTCCACTAGCTCCAAAAACCACTGAAGAAAACCCAAAGATCTCTGGGGAAAAAATATTTGATGTAGCTCGAAAATCTTCCAACCCAACAGCTCTCCAAGACTCCAATCAACTCTTCAAATCTGCAAAAAATATCCCTCAGAACAACCCTGCAAAAAACTCTCTGAATTCTCCTCACCAAACTCAACTCAAGAATTGCAAGAGACTCGAATGAATAGTGCGAGAAAAATAAAGGGGGTGGAGGTGTTTAAATATCTTTGGGGGAGACTAGGATAGGTTAGTAATTAGGGGAAAAAAATTGATTTTTTGAAGCTCAGGCTGTGCGGTTGCGGGCTTTGTGGATCGGCCTCACCGGCCTCCGAACCAGTCCGTTTTGGTTCAAAGGGCTGGTGGGATCGGTTTTGGCCTCCAACCGGTCATACTAGCCGGTTCCAGTTCGGTTTCGATAACATTTCCCTATATAGATCTAGAGGTAATGACAAAGATACCTCTAGATATTAATGACAAAGATCCTAAATTTCCAACAAGACTAAAAAAAATAGACATTTCTTGTGGCGGCAAGAGGCCCAAGCATTAGCAATAGATAATAGATTTATGCATCTTTTCTAGTTTCTAGTAGTTTTTATAACTGTTGACTCTTTCATATTTATTTTAATATTTTTTGTAAACAATGTATGACAATTTAAGTTTGAAGTTTGAAGTTGGCAATTATAACTCATTGGTAATGAATTATGAATATGATGATTCGTGAAAGTTGAAAGTTGTTTAAATTCATTTCATGTTAGAATTTCTATATAATTTTGGTGATCAATGATGATAAATGTTATTTTTTGAATTTTGAAAGCTTGCAACTTTAAGATTGATGAATCATGAGACTCGATGTGTTGTATGTTACTAACTTGTGGATGTGGTTGATGAAGATTATAACTTCTAGATGATTGATGTTATATGGTTCAATCTATGTTTTTATGCTTTTTATATCTAATTCATCATTCTACATGCTTTTGTTGACATCTATGCATCAAAATATATATTATATAAAAATTCACCCTTGATTCACTCGCAAATCGGGAGCTTTTGAAAATGTCGCTCCCCGCTCCCTCTCCTACTCCCACTCCCCGCTTTCGCTCCCACTCCCAAGTAATCTTTCCCAGCTGTGGGATTCCCTTATTATAGTTACCCTTGTACCATGGCATGTGGCTTGGAGCTTTCTTCTGATACCCACTCCATATCATCATTGTATCACTTCTCACCATGGCAATATCACCCCCTTTAAAGGTTGAAACCACCTAATAGGTCCCTTGGTTAACCCCCTTATTAAGGTCGGAGACACTTGTACATGCCAAAGCCCACTATGGAAGGGCATGCTACCATGAAATGCCGCATTGATTCCATGATTTGTAAGCTCTTTTACTTTCTTATTCTAATGATTTGTTGTATTGGAGGGCAAGGGGATGCATTGGATCTTATGTAGGATTGTAGGTGGGTATCCATTTGGGGTTTGGTCTCCCTTTACGAGGTCCAAGCCCTCCAGAGGGCCACATTGGCACTTGCAGGGTGAGCGTTGAGAGCCATGGGCTTCCACAATAGCAGAGAGTACTTCATGGATCCCCAACTCCACTCAATGATTGCACGTGTTCCACCTTTTGGAAGAGGATGATGCACCTGGTTCATCATGCCCAACCAACTCCACACTTGCACCATGCACTTGGCAGATGTTCTAGAGTCCAGATGAGGATGTGTCTCACTACAGGAGACAAAGGGAGGGCTTATATCATCATCCTAGCCCTTATAGATGGTTTACATTCACGATCGATTTACTTGGAGACCCATGAGGATGTCCTTATGCCCCCACACCCACTTAGGAGCACCACATGTGACTTACTTGGGAAACAAGGGGCCTGTTAGCACTTGAGATTTCACCTAGGCTGAGATAGACAAACCTCAAAGCTACATCAAACCATTTCACCTCGTAGCTAGCCCTACGAGGTATGAGAAGGCTCTCTCGGGTCAAACTCGGTGGATTTTTCAATAGGATTAAGTTGACCAATTAGACACACTGATTTTAGGCTAGTAAATTGATAAGGAGGGTTGATTTAAAGTTTTTTTGGGGTTTGGGTGGCAATTGGAGGGAGTGCAATTCAGGGTGCGGGGATTGAGCTCAGTTTTTGCAGGTGGGTCTTTGGGGCAAGGTAGGAGTTTATGCTGATGCCTTTAGCTGAGATAGATGATCAAGGAGGAAAGAAGAGAAGCTAAAGAGGGCAAACAATGAATTCGAATCCTCTCTAGACAGTGGAAAACATAAATTTTAAACAAAATTGAAAGCTGAGCATGGCATGCATGAATTCAAAACTTTATCACTTCTTTTGTTTAAATAGCAGCAAGAGATTAAGAAATGGAACACATAAACACACTTACAATAACAGTAGGAAACACACCATCGACATAATAATCCGCAAGAATCCCAATGAAGTCTGCAAAACCCTGGCCTTCCTTTTCCTCAAATTGCAGAAATACAAGTAAAAAATACAATACACTTCTCCCTCAAGAGTCCAACATGAAAATGAGAAAGAGAAGGCATAATATAGAAGATCTAACTCCTTCCCCACCTCTAGGGGTCGAGCTCAGCTTCCTAGGAGCTGTTGCAACTAATTCTAAACTAATCACTAGATAATAGGCAGCAAAACAACTTGCCTCTAAAACTTAGGAAACCTATCCATGCATTAAATATTTACCATTTACATCAAAGAAACTTCTAGAAGTGGTAAAGAAGAGTAAAAGTATCTAAGTGCCATGAAATTTACACAAAATCCATCATTTACATGCCTTAAAAGTCAACCAAGGTGAAAACAGTGTTTTGCTGGCCGAACTGGTCAAAACTGGCAAATTTGCCTGAGTGGTCGCGCCCCTGACTTTCACTGGTCGCGCGCATTGGCAACTCTGTTTGAGGGCCTTCCCGGTGTCCAAATCAGGTGCAAGATAGCTCATTGGAAAGGTCTGGAAGTCTACTTTCCAACCTAACTGGAATTTCTGAATTTGGAGTTGATTTGACCCCTCAAAAATAAAATCTCCCAAGACTGCTTTCTGCAACTCAAAAAAGGGGCAGAAAGTCAAAATTTGCATGTATTTTAGGCTTTTGGGAGCCCAAATCTTCATAAAATCTGAAACCCATCCATAGGCAAGTGTATTTTTGCATGACAATTCCAAAAATGTAGAGTTTTCACCGTTCTGAGCTGTCCCCATGACTGGTCGCGCACGGGTTGAGACCACTCAAATGGCCAAAACCTGTAAAATTCTCAAAAATGCCAAAAATGCCTCAAAACTCTCAAAATTTCTTGGGTTTGCTGCTAGGAGGAAGATAATGAGTATCATGGTGAATGAGAGAGGCCTCAGCCAAGATACGAAGCGGGTTGGTCTTCTTCTTCCCTTTGGGAGCCTCGGTCAACCTCCTTTGAAGAATCTTTATCCTTGCCTTACAAACATGCATCCTTGCCCAATAATGATTCTTCATGTTCTTTAGCAGCTTCTTTTCTTGGTTGGCCTTTGCCAACAACCTCTCTAAGTGTGTATTCACCCGGATAAGGATGGATTCCCTCTCCTTGGGCAACAAGTCACCGGGCCTCCTACGGTTGATGACTCGATCACTTCGAATCCTCCACAACTCATCCAACTTTTTCTCATCCTCGAGTTGTTTGTTTCGCTGCTCTAAATAGTTGATTATCCATTTTGCCATCAATAATTTTGTTTGCAGCGAATGAATCTCGGTGCTTTGCTCTCGGATGATATCCTTGAGCTCTGTGCTAGGAGAGCCGGCGTCAAGATCAATAACCGGATCACCTGACAATCTCTCCTCAATCATGGGCTGCTTGCCCCTCTCTGATACCTGTGCTGCTTTCGGAAACGAGGCCCCTTCCACCTCGTGTGGAGATAACACTCGCTGACCTGATGATGATGACGAGACCCCTTCCACCTGCTGTGGAGAAAGTACTCGTCGAGCTGCTGCAAAAAAGGTCCTATGACCTCTCTGATATGTACACTGCAGTGGGGAAACAACATGTCTCGGCACAATAATCTCGGGATGGTGTGATGGACCTCCCTCCTCATGAATGGCCTCTGGCTCTAGTTGTGGCTATGGTGGCACTATAAAGACCTCATGAGAAATGAAGTCTACCCATGGAATGCCCTACTGACTCAGCTGATGAGAAACAATGAGCTGAATGAGACCATGATGGCACAAACTCCTATGCTACTGAGCTAGGGACTGCCTCTGAAACACGGATGACATCCTCTGAATGTCTTGGAAGAAGAAAACCGGGATGTTCATCATCCTCACTCGGGTAAAGTGCATCAACAGGCGAATGTGACAAGAGAAGACCTGTGAAAATCTTCCCTCGCATGTAAAGTAATGCATGATAAGCCGCATGATTGGAGCATACTCCCCCCAGAGGAATCTGAAGGGAAAGACCCCTGACAAGTGACTCATGAATGCTGGCCTGACATATGGCTCAAAATAAACATAATCCAGCATTTTGCGCTTGGGCCACACTTCACCCACATTTGGTATCCTGGTAGCCTCTGAAATCACCTCCGGAGACAACACAAAATTCACCCCTGCAAGAGTGACCTGCCCATCATGAAGGTG
>APFE031548642.1:0-20844 GCA_000404065.3 Pinus taeda
GGCTCCTAAGTCCCTAAAAGTGTTGCTTCAGACCATAAAAGAGCAAGGTCAGCTGATTACATCATCTCCCAGAAGTTCTCCACAGAAAAATGCTTAGAACTGGTCAAAACTGGACCATACAGAATGCCCAATGTAGAGGGTGCGATGCGTCTCACCTGCTCAGTGTAAAGGGTGTGATGCATACAGGAAAGCCCTTCTGTAGCGTGTGATGGGCGAGAATGGACAAATGGCAGAGACAATTTGCAAGGTGGAGGATCATGGAATCTTCCAGAAGCTTCCCCTCTGACACTTGCCTCTCTAAATTTGCCCAAGGATGAGTAAGAGATCATCAATCTCCAAGTGGAATCAAGAACTATCAGAGAGAAGACACTAATCAAAATCCCATAAGCTGACTCACCCCCTACAATTATCTATATATGGATCCCTCATCACAGAGATCCAGGGGCTGTAATCTTGTATATTGTAAAGAAGTGTTGTTCGTTTCCTGGTGCAACATCATAGTGTTGGGTGATCTAAGCTTTACATGAGGTGAAGAAGGGCTTTCATGCTGGAGGATGATGCTGGGTCAGAACAATTGGTTGTAATCCGCTTTTCTATTCTTGATATTAATAAAGCTATTCAAGTTTTCCTCCACATTCTTGTATGTTTGATGATATATGCATTTGTGTGGTCAATACATATCTGTTCCTGTATTGCTTATGATTGTAGATCTCTATTCTTTGATAGTATTATGCTGCTTTGATTCCATAGGTGTTCTTTGAAGTTGGGTAGACAAAGAAGAAGCGGAAAAGATCTATCAGAAAGGAGAGGAACCAAGCAAGGAACCAAGTGCAATACTGATGCTAGTGTCCTTTGTTCCCCTCTTATCTACTTCTCCTAAAGGAAAGAAAAAGTAGTTTTAGTTTGTTTGTTTCTAAGATAGCTACCATTGTTAGTGGGACTAGCAGCTCCAAGTGGACACTAGATTTCTCGATAACAGTTATTATATAATTAAGTTCTACAGGAGTAAGATTTTTGCTAATATAATATATATCATAAGGCTTCCTGACCTATTCCTGATCGAGGACAGAACCTATAGCTGCATCTGACGCATCCGTGGATATGTGAAAAGGCAGCTCCTTTTTTGGTCCACACAATACTGGCACCGTCGAGACTAACTTCTTTAAACCTATAAAAGCTCTGTGACAATTTTTAGATCATTTAAAATCAACATTTTCAGTTAAAGCATATAAAGGTGAAAAAATTTGTGAAACGTTTTTAATAAACCTATAATAATAGCCTGCATATCCCAGGAAACTACGTACCTCTATCTGAGTACAGGGAGTAGGGAGTAAAAGAATTACCTATATTTTTGTTGGGTCTACCTGTATCCCTACTGCAAAAATATAATGCCCCAAGATTACACCGTCAATAATCATCATGTGACACTTTTTTTGGCATTATGATGCATGTGTTGTACTTGATGGAAACCCACTCATAGAAGAACAACTCACTTGTATACAACTATATGAATCTACAAAAGAGATATCAGATGTGACTGAATGCATGGGATGCCGGACAACTCAAAGGAATCAGATAACAGCTCTCAGTATGACAAGTTAGCTTTTCCATCAAGTCCAAAGGGGGATATTGTTGGCATTATGAGACAAGTGTTGTCCTTGATGGCAAATCACAGATCATAGTGAAGCAGATTAGTAGCAAAGAATTGATGATCCGACTACAAAGAATGAAGAAAGCTGAGTATATATGCAAGTTCACTATATACCAAGTCGTGTACACAGGTAGGTTATACGCAAGTTCACTATGTACCAAGTCGCGTATATACGCAGGTTTGCTATATACCAAGTAGGGTATACATGCAGGTTATACACGCAGGTTCTTTATATACAAAGGAGTGTATACACATGGGATTGATGATCAAAAGTCACATATGCGTATGCACGCACTTTCATGCATGGAAAAGCGCGTACATGTGGGAAAGCTTATTTTTGGGTCCTTGGTATTTAGACCTATGGTTTTGGTCCTTGGTATTGCGTCCGAAGTGTTGAACCCAAGTATTGGGTCCATGGTATTGATTTGTTATGGTTTTGGACCGTAGTATTGTGAAAGGCCTAAGACTATAAAAGGAGAAGAAGATCATTATGCAAGTGTATGGAAAAGACTTGAATATCTAATGAAGTATGACATCCAATATGCAGGTTATGGGTTTATGATGCATTGCCTGATCCAAGCTAAGGAGGAATCTCAATGGTTGATGGAGAACAAGATCCAAGGATAGATCGGGATTGAATGGCTTGGAATGAATCATCTCTATATAGTTTGATCTTGTTTATTCTAGATCTGTATATTGACGCATGTAATGTTCTATAAATGTGATGGGTATGACTGATGTCTAGTATAGCTGCAAAGTTATGAGAAAATATTTGTAGATCTGTACGCAGTTTGGCTTTGGAGAAAGCGCATATATACGCAAGTTTGATTCATTGTAGTAGCGTATACATAATGAAGTATGATGTTTGAAGTTGCAGTTGGGTCTGATTGTTATTGCAGAGTTCTACTGTCTGCTTTGTGTTCTGGTGACTATGTTGTTGACAGGGTATCAGTGTTTCAGTGATTCAGAAATTGATGATGCTAGTATTGATTGTTTTGTATTGATGGGTCCAGTATGAAAATTGAATGAAATGTGGCCTTAAGATTATAGTGTTGTACTTCAGGAGTATCCAGTCTGAAAATGTATGAAATGTGGTCCCTAGAGGGTGAAAGGAGATTGTAGGCCGACGCCTACATACTAGTACATTAGCTAGTACAAGAGCGAAGGGGGTGGTAGCTCCCTTCTAGTAGCAGTTAAAGAACAAGTGAAGATTGGAGCATTCAGTAGGCCGACACCTACGTAGTAGTAAATGGATCAGCTAGTACAAGAGCTAAGGGGGTTGTAGCTCCCATCCAGGAGAATCTAGAAAACGAGAGAGGGTTGTAGCCCTCTACAGGTAGAAGCCTGCGTACTGGTATAAGACTGCACCAGTACAGAACTATTGTAAAATGAAGTTTCTTATTAAAAGAAGATAGGGACGACTTGCAGCAGGTGGTTTTCACCCAGCATTGGTTTTACCACCTATATTTATCATTGTGTTCATGTGTGGCTTCTTTGTGTGTGATGATCTGTCTTGTTTTATACTGCACCTGTTTACCGTATGAAGTTCTGATCACTAACTAAAGCCATCAACATTTAATGGTATTTAAACTGAAATCAATAAGTATTTCTGGTATATGCTAGTTGGCATTAGACACAGGTGCGATATACATGCGGTTTCCCTTAATGAAGGTTAGCGTATTGTATCTAGTATGGACAAGTGAAATTTTTATTTGATGGTTGTGATTAATACTGATTCACCCCCCCCCTCTCAGTATATTTCCAACAATTGGTATCAGAGCGGGTCCTTTGGTAGAAGCTTGATCGCTCAAAGGAGATCTGTAGAACAATGGGAAAGAATCTCAAAAAGAAAGCACCTAAGAAGAAGAAGACATCACAGAAAGACTATGACAGTTGAAGAACTGATTGGGGAATATGTGGAAGAAGCACTTCAGATTCAGAATCACTTCAGAATGAAGATGAACAAGAACTATCAGGTATGAATTTGTTATCCTCTAGTGATACTATTATCTATCCATTTGGAGATGATGAAAGTGATAGTGAAACAGCTGAATGCACTCTTATGGGTGAGCAAGAAAGATATCAAATAGAGGCAGAGTTTAAAAGGCTCACAGACAAAATTAGAGATCAACAAGATCTATTGAACAAAAGGGAATGTGCCTTCAAAGAGGAATCTACCAAACTAAAAGCTCAACTAGAGGAAGGAAACAAGGTAAGGAAGCTATTCAAGGAAAAATGTCAAATGTTGCAGGATGAAGTGACATCATTAAGAAATGAAGTAAATGAAAGAAGCACAACAATCAAGAAACTCAGAGATAGATCTAGTTACTATGAAAGGCTTGAAGCTACGATACTCTCGCTAAAGGAAGATCTTGAAGAATCAAAGAAGTAGAATAAAGAACTACTCCAAGCTCTTAAAAAACAAGAAAAATAAGTTCTTGAACTAAGACATCAGTTGGAAGAAGAAAGAAAAGTTGAAGAAAACATGAAGAAGCAACATCGTGAAAGGGAAGAGAAACTTCAGGTTGAGGTAAATATTCTAAATGATAAATTAGAAGAAAAGGATAAGCTCTTACGATTTCAAGATAGTACTAAGATTTAGGATGATATTCTTAGTAGTCAAACGTCTCCTGCTATCAAAACTGGCCTTGGTTTTCATGAATCTATTGAAGGTGAATCTAGTTCAGGAAATAAGACAAGGAACTCTAATGCAAAATCTGAAATGCTCAACAAGGAGATGAAAAGTCGACCCCATCAACAGCCAAGGAAAGAAATTCTTGAAAGAAATTCTTTTACTCCTCCGATGAATAATTTTGAATGTTATGTATGTCATAATCTTGGACATGTTGCAGCTAGATGTAGAAGAAGAATGATTCAAGACCATCACACAGAAAGATCATCAAGGTCCAGGTACTTTAATGGATATTGTTTTTCTTGCAATATGTTCGGTCACAAAGCTATTGATTGCTACAGAAGGAATATGAAACATGGAAGATGTTATGCATGCAACAAGCTTGGACATATAGCAAAGGAATGCAGGAACAAGGTACGGGCACCATAGCAAAAGGAGAAAGCATCATCACACTTGAAGATATGGAAGAAGAAGGAAGTTCAGTTAGAAAGATGTGGCACCACACAATATACTCAGACACAACACAACACAGACAAAATAGACTCAGGGGGAGCTGAAAGTGTAAAACTTCAGTGTCCTAAATCTAATACACAAGTTTCATAAAGGGAAGTCACATACATATGCGAGTTAGAAATTGCACAGTCACGTATATGTCAGTCTGAGGAAAAGCAGTGGGGACAAGCTCAGAAAAGGGTCTGATATGATTCAGTCCATTATTTTCTCTGTTTGATAATGGTTACAATCTGTTGATGATGTGTAAATGCCTTGACACTTGTAAGAAGTTTAGAAATGTTTTGATCTTAACTTGTGGATGATGATGCTTGGATACTTCTTTCTGATATATGCATGATCAGATATGACAGTAAACAAGATGGCACAAGTGTAGAATTGAGGCTTCTATGATCCATCATATTTATAAGAAGAGCTTCAACGTAAATCACATGAAAAATACCTTTGTCGATGCATTTCGAACCAACTAGTGTGGTTCATCGTCAGGACAAGTTGAAGAAATAGATCTGGCCTAACATGTTAAATAGAGTGAGTAGAGACTCCAACAGCTACATAACGGCTATTTTTGACTCTAGGACCCAGGCCAAAATTATATTAATAAATTTAATATTATTAATTATTTTTTTTATATATTAAGATTAATAATATATTATTCTATTTCTAGAAATAAGTAAAATTAGGTACAATTAATAAATGAGTGAATAGTATCCAAAGTAATTTATTTATTTGAATAACATTAGGTTGTTAATAAAAATAATACTAATGGTTATTAAAAATTATTGTTTGATGATTTATTTTGACGAAATAATTTGAGTTACATAAAAATTATATATTCTTATTCCAAAAATAATAATAGGATGTTAGGATAAAAATAAGAATAAATGAATAAATAAATAATTTTAATGGTAATTTAAAAACAATAAGTTATTCATTTATTAAATTATTAACTAAATATATATATGAATTATTTATTAAAGGTCTTTAATTTGTTTATAAAATTTTACTAATTATTATTGATGTTATATCAAATTTTGTCTGTTTATAAAATTATTAAATTTACTAATTATTAATACTAAACTTTAGTGGTTAGTTTGAAAAGTTAATGAGATTGTTTATTAAATAATTTAATTTATTTATTTGAGATTATATATATATATATATATATATATATATATATATATATATATATAATAATATATATATATCATATATATATATATATATATATAAGATATATATATTATTTTAATCAATATTGATTGTGATAAAAAAAAATTATCTAGAAAAGCCATACTTATTTCCGTTAGTTTAAAGAGCTAAAAATAAATAACTAAATTGTAGCAATCACAAATAAAACACACACAGAGCAGTATCTTCACGTCGATTCCCATCATTTCCCTGCTCAGAAGATGGGTGTTCTTAACACCCTGGCTACGCGTGCCCTCAGGATTTCAGATAATGAGAGCCTGGATAGAGAGAGATCCCACCCCCTTGATGTCTTTGTGGAAAACGGATATAGTAGGCACCTAGGTCGGAAGGCTTTCCTCAAAGCCTCTAAAAATGCGTTTATTAAGAAAGAGCCTAAGGAGCGCCATCTAGGTGTCCATCTTCCCTTTATCCAGGGGACCACTGACAAGATTGCTCGGATCCTTAGAAAGTTTGATATTCCCTCAACCTTCAGGCCCCTCAGAACTATTCGTAATTCCCTGCGGTCGGTGAAGGACCTGTTAACCCCAAAGACATGAAGGGTGTTTATATGATTCCTTGCTCTTGTGGGACGCCCTATATAGGGGAAACATGGCGCTCCATCCAACAGAGAATTTGCGAACATGCAGCAAACCTGAGGCATGGAAGAACAAAGTCCTCAGCCTTAGCAGAGCATGTAGACAAGACTAAGCATCATGTCTGTATAGAGGAGGCCAAAGTCATTGCCAGGGTGGATCGGTTCCATCATCGCAAGTTAAGGGAAGCTATTGAAATTGAACGAAGACCCAACAATCTCAACAGAGATGATGGTTGGAAGGTAAGTAGAAGTTGGATCCTTGCCCTGTCATCTTAGGGTTTCTTCCTTCCCCCCCCGCCCCTTTGTACATCCAGGGTGCTTTCTTCGTGTTCGTATAGTTTAATCTTTTCGAGTATATAAATATATATCGCTGGCATCTTTATATTCTTACCTATATATTGTGTTCCTCCTGTATTTATTTAGGATTATTTTTATTAATATATATATATAATTTTAGGTATTAATCTATTTTGATTTTATGTAGATGTACGATTTTCTCATTAATGAGGGCCCTTTACCTGTTTTGGTAGTTAATTACTTAATTCATAAGGTTATTATTATTGGTGTATCTAAATTATGATGCATTCTTGGGTCTAATTTTATTATATTTATGTTATTGATATTTTTATTTTTATTTGTGATTGCTACAATTTAGTTATTTATTTTCAGCTCTTTAAACTAACGGAAATAAGTATGGCTTTTCTAGATATTTTTATCGCAATTTAATATGATTAAAATAATATATATATATATATACTTATTTATTATTATATATATATATTATATATATTATTTTATATATAATCTCAATAAATAAATTAAATTATTTAATAAACATTTTCATTACTTTTCAAACTAACCACTAAAGATAGTATTTAATAATTAGTAAATTTAATAATTTTATAAAACAGATTTAAAAAATTTGATTATTACATTCAATTTTAAGAATTAGGTAAAATTTTTATAACAAATTAACATACCTTTAATAAATAATTCATATATATATATTTAGTTAATAATTTAATAAATGAATAACTTATTGTTTTTAAATAATTACCATTAAAATTATATATTTATTCATTTATTCTTATTTTTATCCTAACATCCTATTATTATTTTTGGAATAAGAGTATATATTTTTTATGTAACTCAAATTATTTCGTCAAAATAAATCATCAAACAATAATTTTTAATAACCATTAGTATTATTTTTATTAACAACCTAATGTTATTCAAATAAATAAATTACTTTGGATACTATTCACTCATTTATTAATTGTACCTAATTTTACTTATTTCTAGAAATAGAATAATATATTATTAATCTTAATATTATAAAAAAATAATAATAATATTAAATTTATAATATATTTTGGCCTGGGTCCTAGAGTCAAAAATAGCCGTTATGTAGCCGTTGGAGTCTCTTGCTCAGTCTATTTAACATGCTAGGCCAGATCTGTTTCTTCAACTTGTCCTGACGATTAACCACACTAGTTGGTTTGAAACACGTCGACAAATGTCTCTTTCATGTGATTTACGCCGAATCTCTTCTTATAACTAAGATGGCACAAGTTCAGGGGGAGCATATGCCTTTAATAATGCATTGTTGGCATTATGGTTAGTAGTCCTTGGTGATGATGTTTATATGGCTAAATGATATATCATGCTATGATATGGTTATGAGTTATCCATGACAAATCTCATATGATTCTTGGGGTTACATAGTTGATGTTCATATAAGATTTGTGGTTGATTCTCTGATGACGCATATATGGTGTTTACATGGTGATCTTCATAAGGATAAGGAGAAGTACAAAGCTTGAATACACATCTTCTTTACTTGATGATGAGTTACTCATATGCTGTTGTCATCATAAGCACAAAGATCATATAATACAGTTATGATGCATGATTCCTATAGTTCTTGGCGCTCACATGGATTGATGTTGTTGATGATACCAAGAAGTCTTGATACATGGATGATTACTCAAAGTTGCATTTTTGGAGACATGATGATGATGAGTTCCTACCTATATATTGATAGGTCGATACTTGCACATGTTGATGGATGCAGATGTTCCCAAAGCGATGCTATTTGGATCATGCAGATCTTGATGATGAGATGACTATGGCATTATACACATATGATATAATGTGAATGATTTTATGATGATGTTCAAAAGGATGAGTTGATATCTATATGCAGACATACCTTGTTATAAGACATTTATAGGTTGTTGATCTGGAAGTGGTTGTATGCGTGTTCCATGAGGAGGATCTGTGTATATACGCCTGTTTATGTGGATACAGTCACATATATGTTGATTTAAAGGAAATCAGTGGGCCAAACTCAGGATGAGAAGAGTTTGATATGGGCCTTACAGAGACCATCTGGCATAGATGGAATAGGTACAGAGGGAGAACATGATTGCTGGTCTATATATTGTTGACAGATGCTTATGGAGTAGATCATACATTGTGTATGATAGTTGTTGATGACTATCATGGTCTTATTTTGATGTTTGGTCTCATTTAAAGGTCATATCAAGACTCATGATGTAATGATGTGTCTCTATCTATTGAAGTCATTTGATGAAATCTCTTCTGGTCATATGATGTGATTTGTACCTCCACTATGCATAAGAAGGTTGATGAAATATTTCATGTCATGTATTTCTTTTCTTATCAAGGTCATGTAATGAACATTCTTTGTTTCCCCACTATGCCTGGGATGGATGATGTTATACTCTTGTATTATCATGTGTAAACCTTGATGTATCCCCACTTGGTTGGGTGGATGAGTCAAGTTTGGTATATCTCCATTTTGATGGGAGATGGATGCTATATGAGTCCTTGGTGATAGGAAGGTCATTTATGATAGAGTCATGTTCTTCTTGTAAAACATCTTTTTGCAGACCTTGTTTACAATCAAGGGGAGCATGAACAACTCATTTAAGCAGAGCAGATATTTCAGCATGTATTTAGAAGCAGCATGGACGGATTGTTACACCTTGACATATACATAGGGGGAGCTCATTCAGAGATTTCAGCAGGTACTTAGGGGGAGTATGGTCAGCGGAATGTTTATCAAGGAAAGAGAATATCTTGGTCTGCCCTTTGCCCTTGATGTGAAAGGGGGAGAGTGATTTGGTGTTGTTGCCATCAAGTCCAAAGGGGGAGATTGTTGGCATTATGATGCATGTGTTGTACTTGATGGCAACCCACTCATAGAAGAACAACTCACTTGTATACAACTAGATGAATCTACAGAAGAGATATCAGATGTGACTGAATGCATGGGATGCCGGACAACTCAAAGGAATCAGATGACAGTTCTCAGTATGACAAGTTAGCTTTGCCATCAAGTCCAAAGGGGGAGATTGTTGGCATTATGAGACAAGTGTTGTCCTTGATGGCAAATCACAGATCATAGTGCAGCAAATCAGTAGCAAAGAATTGATGATCATACTACAAAGAATGAAGAAAGCTGAGTATATATGCAGGTTCACTATATACCAAGTCACGGACACAGGAAGGTTATACGCAAGTTCACTATGTACCAAGTTGCATATATACGCAGGTTCGCTATATACCAAGTAGGGTATACATGCAGGTTATACACACAGGTTCTTTATATACAAAGGAGCGTATACATGCGGGATTGATGATCAAAAGTCGCATATGTGTATGCACACACTTTCATGCATGGAAAAGCGCGTACATGTGGGAAAGCTTATTTTTGGGTTCGTGGTATTTAGACATATGGTTTTTGTCCTTGGTATTGTGTCCGAAGTGTTGAACCCAAGTATTGGGTCCATGATATTGATTTGTTATGGTTTTGGGCCGTGGTATTGTGAAAGGCCTAAGACTATAAAAGGAGAAGAAGATCATTATGAAAGTGTATGGAAAAGACCTGAATATCTAATGAAGTATGAGATCCAGTATGCAGGTTGTGGGTTTATGATGCATTGCCTGATCCAAGCTAAGGAGGAATCTCAATGGTTGATGGAGAACAAGATCCAAGGACAGATCAGGATCGAATGGCTTGGAATGGATCATCTCTATACGGTTTGATCTTGTTTAATATAGATATGTATACCGATGCATGTAATGTTTTGTAAACGTTATGGGTATGACTAATGTCTGGTACAGCTGCAAAGTTATGAGAAAATATTTGTAGATTTGTACGCGGGTTGGCTTTGGAGAAAGCGCGTATATACGTGAGTTTGATTCATCGTAGTAGCATATATATAATGAAGTATGATGTTTGAAGTTGCAGTTGGGTCTGATTGTTATTGTAGAGTTTTGTTGTCTACTCTGTGTTCTAGTGACTGTGTTGTTGACAGGGTATTAGTGTTTCAGTGATTCAGAAATTGATGATGCTAGTATTGATTGTTTTGTATTGATGGGTTCAGTATGAAAATTGAATGAAACGTGGGCTTCATATTATAGTGTTGTACTTCAGGAGTATCCAATCTGAAATGTATGAAATGTGGTTCCTCGAAGATGAAAGGAGATTGTAGGTCGGCACCTTTGTACCAGTACATCAGCTAGTACAAGAGCAAAGGGGGTGGTAGCTCCCTTCCAGTAGTAGCTAGAGAACGAGTTAAGATTGGAGCATTCAGTAGGTCAGCACCTATGTACTAGTAAATGGATCAGCTAGTACAAGAGCTAAGAGGGTTGTAGCTCCCATCTAGGAGAATCTGGAAAATGAGACACGGTTGTAGCCCTCTGCAGGTAGAAGCCTGCGTACTGGTATAAGACTGCACTAGTACAGAACTATTATAAAATGAAGTTTCTTATTAAAAGAAGATAGGGATGACTTGCAGCAGGTGGTTTTCACCCACATTGGGTTTCCACCTTATATCATGGTGTTCATGTGTGCTTCTTGTGTGTGATGACCTGTTTTGTTTTACTGCACCTGTTTACTGTACATTTGGTTAATGAAGTTCTGCTACACTAACTAAAGATCAACATTTAATGGATTAACTGAATCATAAGTATTTTGGATATACGCTAGTTGCATTAGACACAGTTGTGTATACACGCAGGGTCCCTTAATTGAAGTACTGTATATGTATCTAAGTATGGAAATGGAAAATTTTTATTGATTTGATAATACTGATTCACCCCCCCCCCCCCTCTCAATATTATTTCCAACAACTTTACATTACTTAAACATAACCTAGTAGCAATGCATCATTCTGAAACCTTTTGTAATGTTTGCAGTGCTTGATCAAAGTCATCCCTGTATGGAGTAAGGCCATCCATATATACCTCAAGTCCTTTGTTTATCAAGTTAGCAAAATGCTAAGTATAGCTCTTTGAAATGTGGCTAGTGCAATACATAAGAAGAATTGTAATACTCTATAAGTGAACATACCCCAGGGACAGGTGAAGGTTGTTTTATCGTGGTCTTCAGGGGCGGTTTGAATCTGATTGTAGCCACTAAAGCTGTCTAGGAAGGAAAAGAATTGCTTCCCTGCCAAGGTATCTAGGACTTGATCAATAAATGGGAGAGGGAAATGATCTTTCTGTGTTGCCTTGTTTATTTCCCCATAATCTACACAGATACACTATTTCCTATTTTTCTTGGGGACAACCACCAATGGAGAGACCCATTTGCTATCTGAAATACGATAAACGAAATTCACATCCAGCAGCTTCTATAATTCTTCTTTCACAATATCCTTAAGGTGAAAAACCAATCTTCATTGAGGATGCCAAATAGGTCAAGCATCCTTCTCAGTATAAATGTGATGAGTACACAGTTGTGGGTCTATACCTTTCATATCAAGATAATCCCAAGAAAAATACCCTTTATATTTTTGCAGGATCTAAATGAGCTTTTGTTGTTGATCACTTTCCAAGATATCATTAATGTTTAAAACTTTGCCTGGTTCAGTTTCCACTAGCTTGCTGTTATGAACAAGAGTCATCTCGATGTGTTGATCATCAGTATCATTCAAGGATTTCTTTCATCATTTGACACCTTACATTGCTCACATTAGCTGGCTAATTGATGAAATTGTTGATAACATCATCTTTAGTCTGTTCTTTGAATTCTAGTGCCTCTGCTATTGTGAGTGGTGAATGGATGCTTTCTTCTAGGAATGATGTTGGTTGTTTACATATTTTTACAATGGGCAGACTTGGTTTGGTAGGGGGATATAAAATGATATTATTTATAGCATACCCCTTTGCAATAGTCATGCTTCCCCTTCGACAGCCTATATATGCACCAACTGTCGCCAACCAAGGTTTGCCAAATATCAAAGGGTGCCCATCCAATCAACTCTTCGGGTTTATAACAAGAAAATCTACTGGATATTCCAATGAATCAACAGAGACCATGATACCTTATAGAGTTCCTTCTAGCCTTACCACCGAACGATCAGCAAGTTCTAGTAAGGTGGTGGTTAGTTCCAAGGCTGTAATACCAAGTGCTTGACAAGTTTTTGTTGTTAAGATATTAATGGCTACACTCAGATCAACTAGCATATTGGGAAAAGAGTGGCCATATATATGAATTGTCACAATGGGATTTCCAGGATCTTCATACTTTACCAGAGTTTCCTCTCCCAAGAGTAAATCAAATAAGGTTCCTACAACATGAATGGTAGGTCAAGGTTTTGCTTTCCTTACAGGCTTCTTTACACATAACTCTTCAATTATTTTAGCATAGATGGCAATGTCCTGAATGGCCTAGAGGAGTGTAATTTTTATACAAATATTTTTTAGTGTCCCTACAAGATCAAAATATGGGTACACAATCAGCTTAGGTATCGTTAACCTTTTGGGGAACGAGGGAGAAGTGAGTATGAGTTACTTTGGATCTTTGTGCTGATCTATCTCTTCTCCTCATTTCATTTCGGTATCAATTATAGGTGTTGGTATATGTACAGGTGGTGGTATAAGTATAGGTGGCGTTTCAATCTCAATTGATGGCTAATCGCTATTCTCCTCAGGGGTGATGATACGTCCTGACATCAATCTAAGTTCATTACATTCTTTTTGCTCAATCTCATAGTCTGAGCTTTCTACAATTTCCACCAGCTGGACTGGTCTATTATTGGTATTTTGATTAGGTTGGGCTGGGAGTTGAGGGCATAGAAGAGGCTAAGGATTTTGTTGTAACAGATAAGGAGTTGACAATTTGGGTTGAGGTTGAGGACCTATCGCCATAGGAGTGTTGGATATTCCCAAAGGTCGCTACCAATTTGTAGACCAATTTGAGTTTTGAGAAGTGGAGTCAGATCACTGGGATTGATAGGGAATTCCTTGCTAAACATGAGTAAAAGGCGAATTTGGCGAACCATTACTTGAAAGGATTGAGATGACCATGGTATCATAAGGAATGGCTGAGGTTGTCAATTCGAGTAGGGTGATTGGCCTTGCTATGTTGCCCCAGGTTTCTGTTGCTGATTAAATTGTGAAGAAGGAAAGAACTAGGATGCATATTGTGACATACCTGGAGGTTTGCCCTGTCACTGTCGATGCTGTTTCATTAGATATACTGGCTCTATCTCTTCTTCTACTTCCTTGAACACTGCTTTCAACCCAGGGAGTGATGGACACTATTTAGTGGCGTGATCCTTGGTACAGATAGCACATGTCTGAGCCATGTATATTTGACACTCTCGTTGGCTTTGCTTCTTCAGACAGTGTGGACAGAAAATGACCAAGTTTTGTTCTACTAAATCTTGTTTTTGTTTAGCCTGTAGGACATCTAGCTGCATCATGAGGGTGTCCAAGATGTCTGTTTTGAAATATTCTAGGAGGTTACCGATTTCCATTCATGTTACTCCTCCATTGTGTGGCTTTCTTCCCCTGCTCATGGGATCTTGACTTGCTTCTCATGTGTGTGAACTTGCTCGCAAACACCTAATACACAAGCGAACAATTTCATCATAATATTCTTGAGAAATATCTCCTTTACCCATTAAATTTATATTTTTTAACCATTCCTCTTTCATTCTCTTAATTAAGATAGCTCTTAGGAATTATTTTGGTAGGGTGGTATGTGGAGATCTCTACAAGTTATAATGAAACCATTTGACATACACTTCTAGAGTTTCATCATCCTTTGCAACCATCTTAAAGATTTCATCCTTTAGCTCCCTAGTCTTAGAAAGTTCTTGGTATCTAGTGAGGGAGGAAGTTTTCATATCGCCCCAAGAATTAATAGTACGTCCACCCATACCCATGAAACATCTTAAATCTACTCCTTTCAGAGTAGACGAGAATAATTTTAGCTTTCGGGGGTTAGTGGCATAGTCATACCCTCTACAAAGGATGTCAAATTTGAATAGGAAGGCACCAGGATCCTCTGTGATCATCCCATGAAAAGCTAGGATGCTCTTCAGAGGAATAACCTTCATGGGGGCATTGGCCACTTGGTCGAATATGGGGTATTCCAATGTCGAGGTTTGACCTTGATGTGGTTGGTTTTCCATTTGGTCAAAGATGTGCCAATACTCTTCAGGGATTTCGGGGGTTTTTTTTCAAGTAAGCAGAGGATTAACAACCCAAGATGGCTTTGCAGCACTACCTAGATTTGGGATCATAGGAGACCCTTGTTCAGATAGTCAAGGTCTTGCCTTAGTAGTTCCATTGGTTTCTTGTTCTCCTTCTCTTAAGTTACACAATCTTCCCTCTTATAGAGGATCAAAATGTAAGCTTACTGTAGCTTGAAGAACCTGTTCATATCATCTAATTTGGCTTTGAATCATAATGTAAGATGAAGATGGTGAGCCTACTGCTTAAGGGATTATAGCAGGACTTTTTCTAGTTACAACTTAGAATCCTACCGATGCTTGAGACTCTGCTTTTCTGACAATTTCGTCTATAAAGGTCATTCTCCCAAGGTTCACCGATCCTTTGGGTTTTGTATATTTTGGAGGAGGATTCAGTTCTTTTTCTATCCTTCTATTCCTAGTCATTCATAAAAAACAATTCCTATTTAACCTCTAAGCTTTTGCTGAAAAGCAGGCTAGTAAGCAAGCACTTTACTTGTTAGGTATGTAGGTTCTTATCTCCCATTTTTAAAACCCAATTATTTTATAGGAAGATAAAAAGGAAATCACTTGGAACACTCTCCCTGGGAACAACACCAAAATGTTGGTGCACTACGATGTCTTTTTACAAACGATCTTAATTCCTACCTTAATTGTCAACCTGAGGCAAGTCTTTTTATTTCAAGAGCACCAACACTATATATGTAGTGAACTCAGAGGTTAACTAATAAAAAATCATTGCAATTGCTAATGACTATCTTCTTCAAACTCAATCCAATCAACTCTGAAAGAAGTAATTATGAAAGAAATTCATAACACACTTTGCAATTCTACTTAACCTATCATGGAAGCAAATAGATCTGAATACAACTTGTAAAGAATCACACTTGGAAATTTTAACTAGAATTAAAGCTAACTCGCTCACTCATGAAAGAGAAATGTAACAATTAACAAAAATGGTAATCAAACAACAAATCCTAATTAAGAAGCAATTCCGAATTGAACACCAAATGTGAATTGAATAGCAATCCCGAATTGAACAACAATTCTGAATTGAACAACAATTCCGAATTGAACGTCAATTTTGAATTGAACAACAATTCTGATTTGAATAGCAAATGATACAGTAATATCAAACGTTATCTAAATAGAAAATGATTGTAGAAGCATAAAGCAACTAATTCTATCTCTAAAATCTATGATAACATTACTCAAAAGGAACAATGATCTGAGCTAGAACTATCATAACCAATTCAACCAAAATTATTACTCACATATAAAACATAGATCAATCTAAATCTCGAATGAACAACAAATGAAAACTGAATCGACAATCCTTATATTAATCAAAGGAAATATTAATTTAACATTAATAAGCAATCAAGAATGAAATAGAAAATATAATGACACAGGTGATGTAGTAGATCTTCTCTTGACCGGGTCCAAAGTCACTAGAAGTCTCCACTAAGAGATACTCAAAATATAAGTATGAATTAAACACAACCTTTATTCATTAGTTTAACTAACAAAGTTATAGCATCCAAAATAACAATATTATATGTCAAAAAGAATGACTATAGACTGTGAAATTCTGAACTTCGTGCATTTTTTCCTTTCAGCCTTATATATTACATTTAGAAGGTAAATATATAAAGGAGAATCCTCAGAATCACAGGATCCTGAGGATTTCACTATACTTGATCTGTTTCTGTCATAAAATAGTCATTGGTTTGCCTGGTCTTGTGCTGTCCTAGCTTGCCTTTGACGTTGTATCTTTCCATTGTGAGATGTTGTTGTTTTGTCGATTGGGTAGCCATCATTCAATTCGTGACTTCTGCACATAAATATAGTAAAAAATACTTTTTCCTACTTAGATTCATCTAATTTTTTATTGATTACTTTTACTCGACTTTAGCTATTATTTCCTCTACTTTTATTCATAAACAGAGATAAGCATGTGAGGATGAGTGCTAAATAAAGCGATTACCAAGGAGAAAACATACCTTTTTCTTGACCCAACAATAATAAGGAAAACTTCTTACCTCCGATGATATGCAGCACAATGATTTAGTCATCATGTTACAACACAATGTAGATACTTCGTGCAACCTATTCTACTAGTGTGCCAACTCCTCATCTGAATCTGTTGTACAAGAACTTTCACAATCCCATGCAATGCATCCATATGTTGCGGATTCACCCAATCTTAGTCTTGTGTTGTTATTTTGTAGATTTGGACCAAATCATCATCAGTTTCATAATCGTGAACTGGTTCAGTTTAGCACGATCCTTCTACAAGGTCCAATGGTACTGTTAGAGTCAGTCTTTGCAGCCTTCCTCCAGTGATCAAACATGCTCTCACACAAGTGACTTTAAGGTGTCAAGGTCAAATTTTATCATTTCAGTGAGTCTTCAAGTAAAATTTGGTCACTAGGCATTAGGTCTAGGGTTTGATTTTACCCTTGTCAACGTTGTCCAAATAAAATTCTATGTCACTATTTAGCTGAGTCTACCATCATTCAAAGGGTTTTCATCATCATGTCAAAGTTCCACTGGGTCATTTTACACCTTGTTCATTTGCCCCACACATCGAGATAGGTTTCACTCAAATAATGTTTCTGAGCAATCAAAGATGAATTTGGGAACACTGAGAGAGGTTGCTGTCAAAATCATTCCAAGGAAGAAAAACCTCCTTCACGTTTTACACAGTTGTCATGGTGTTGGAGAAATGTCAAAAATACAGTTGCCTCGGGAGAATTGATGCACCTCTGAAGTAACCTTGGGAGAGTAAAATTTTCTCCTAGCTCAGTTGGCCAAATGACTTGCATGATGAGTCAAATGATAACTAAACATAAATATCTTTCCAATGAGCTATCATGTGCTAAATTTGGAGTTGTGGAAGGCATTCAAAAGTTGACTGTAACAACACTCTGCCTTTAGGCAGCCTCATTTGGCACATTTTGACTAGTCTTGGGAGATTTGCTTTTTTGGTAGGGCAACTAAACTCTAAATTGAAAAATTCTAGTTGTGTTGGAATGTAGACTCAAATACCTTTCCAACAAGCTATTCTACGCCCAATTTGGACACTGGGAAGGCCTCCAAAAGTCTCCCGCAAAAACAGCTACGCACAGGCTATATGCGCCGCGCCTCAAGCCCAGTGCGCCGTGCCACTTCCCTGTGCGCCGTGCACCTACGCGATGCTAAAAATATAGAGCTCCAAATGAAGAATGGCTTGTAGTTTTGGATTCAGCATGAAAAATCATGACCACTGGTGCCCGAACGAGAAATTTGGAGCATTTTTGAGGCATTTTTGGTCACATGACAAATTTTTGGGCAAAAAACAGGCAATTCCTCCCTGTGCCTTGCGCACCCTACGCGACCCTAAAATTCTAGAGCTCCAATGAAAAACCAACTTGCATATCTGGATTCAACATCGAAAAATATATCTACTGGTGTCCGGGCAAGAAATTTTGATAAGATTTGGGTCTCCTAAAGGTCAAAAAACACCCAAAAATGGCCTCTCTGCCACTTTTTGGGCACACAGAAAGCAGTCTTGGGAGAATGAATATTTGAAGGGGCAAATGAGCACAAAATTGTGAAATTATAGTGGGGTTAGAATGTAGATAGGACAAGTTTTCCAACAAGCCCACTTGGGCACATTTTGGACACCTGCAAGTGCCCCAAAACAGGCTCAAAAGTAGCGCAACGCACAGAGAAAAGCGCATGGTGCACAGAGGAAATTTTGCCTAGTTTGCTACCGTTTCGCGAAATTTCGGTTCGCGACTTCTCCAAGTGGGCCTAGTCATCCACTCTTCATTTTTTTGGCACCAAAGGTGGCTTTTAAAGAGTTTTCTCTCTAGGTGGGCATCTATCCATGTGGCAAAAGAATGCAAAGGGTCACCCCAGCCAAATGTCATGCTTGAGAGTGCTGCACCTGTAGCTGATGGTTGGCTCTCCATCTCCATTTCGAAATGATTTGAGTAACTTCCCATGGACGTTCTATCTCTTCCTCACACATTCTATATATTATATGCAAGTTATTTGCAAAGGGTTGGTTGGCTGGTAACTTCTGGGAGACTGTGGGAAAGAAACTTTGTTTCTACATTGTATATTTTTACAGAGAATTAATGAAAGGAAGCGGCTCTATTTCATGAGATTCCTATGGTTGTGAGTATAGCAAGTGTTTCTCTTATGTTGCATATATATATTGTTATTTTTTGTATTCCATTTTCATTTCTAGTGAAATTTTTCGAGTGAGTTCAGGTAGAATTCAATTCTATTGCTCTACCTGTGGGAAAATTTCATATACAATGTCCATTCTTCTGTTTGAAATGGATTCATGTCGCCCATGCCCTTTTCAACTTCTTAATAATTCTCTCCATTTATTTGTTATGTTCCATAGTTTCATTTCGTATCCATCTCTGGTGAAATTGTTCGAGTGAGATCAGGTAGAATTCAATTCTATTGCTCTACCTGTGGGAAAATTTCATATACAGTGTTCATTCTTCTATTTGAAAAGGATTCATGTCACCCATGTCCTTTTCAACTTCTTAATCAATCTTTCCATCCCGCCACATTTTAAAACTAAATTACTATGCTTTCAGCCTACCTTGCCTCACGAAATAATTTGTGCCTTCATTTTAAGTTCTCTATTCATCGAGGTCTAGTGGTCCCATAACATCCCAGAAATATAGTCATTCATAAAAGTCACTCCTTATTTTCATTTCCACTTACTAGCCTAAGCAAATAGTTCATTGTAAGTCATCTCAGGCCATTTCATTTACTTATTCACTTAGTTTGACTCGGAGAGAGCCCTCTCCTGTTCTGGTAGGGCTAGCTACCAGACTGAGCTTGGTTAGTGGTTACCCTGAATTTTGCCTTCCTTCAGCCTAAGGAAGATTTAGGTGCTAACAGTTACTACTACAAGGAGCAATTTCATCTCAAATGACATTGTTTGCTTCTTCAATTTGATCACCCCATTCATGTAAATAGCCCAATCGATCCCAAGGAGCGGGGGGTAGGGATTGTTGTTGTCGACAATATCTATCACTTCAAAATCAGCCAACGCACTCGCACCTTCATTATCTACTGTCACTCCCTGCAACCTTCCCATGGGGATAATATTCTGTTGATTTTCCATCATCAATTGAATCAATGTTAGGATATTCCGACACATAGGAATAGTTAAGTTCAACTTGGTCTAGTATAGAGTTAGGTATAGAGTTAGGTAAAGTGTGTTTCTTTACCGTTGTACATTTTGTAACTTACAAATCCGACGGTCACGATATGTAGTGATCCGACGGTTCATTCTCTCCTCGGTATTACCGACACTTGATCCGTGGCTTGACACCTGATTGGTCCATGAATTCTATTTAAAGCGCATGGGGGGTCATTTGTAGGTTAACCGTGCATGAGAGAAGCTTATGTAAATTTCATTCTTTTATTAATAAATTGCCTGTAGTAGCCACGTTGGCGCAGGCCGTGGACTGTTTCCCTCTCTGAGGGTTTTAACCACGTCAAAATACTGGTGTATTGATCTGTCATCTGTTTGTGAGTGGTGTCCTTTTGGTGTTCTGTTTGAGGAACTTACCCTGAAATTCCTACATGGTATCAGAGCTATTTGAGGGCCGCGTCCGTTGGTGATCCAAATCTGAAGCCGGTAGAACTGCATGCGGCTGTCGTTTCCTAGATCTACTGTTTCTGACTGCTTTCGGGCCGATAGGACTGCTCTGTTGTGTTCGGAGCATCTGTT
>APFE031548643.1:0-12219 GCA_000404065.3 Pinus taeda
CAGGATAGCTGCACAAGGAGTAATATCAGGTTTGAATGAGGATGAAACAGATGCAAGGAATGAAAGACAGCTAAGTAATTTTCATTCGTGCTAACAGAGGGAACGGGATGAATATCCTATAGGAGCAATTACTTGAATTCCTACAACAATATTCATACACGGAGGAAACTAGTGCAAATATGAGCCTAAAAGGAATTCATATTATAAGCTAGTCTAGAAAGAAAACATTGAGAAGAAGCAGGGATTGAGGGCAGAGCACAGCTAAGTGACATCTGAACTATTCTTTTTCCCTGCAAGTTTAGATCATGACACAAATACGGTATAGAAAACATAGCAACTGTAGAAAGAGATGAGAAAACTTATTAGTCCATGAGGAAACACGAGAGTTCTGCAGTTCTTCAGCCATCAAATGCACATTCAGACAATCCCAACACACATGTTCCAACAAGCTCTGTTTATTAAACCTCTCAGAGTGTACACAGCAGTGTTTCAAAATTAGCTTGTCGATCAAAAAACTCTCACCCTTTGAACAGTACATAGGGAGGTTTTTATCGAAAAAATTTACAGACTTAGATCTGTGGATAAGATCTCAAGGAAAATATCTCAAAATATCTATCAAACCGATCTAAACAGATCTGAACTAAAACAGTGTTTCATGCTAAAATAAATGCATGAAAGACTATATGGGCTGAGCTGGGGCAGCTGGCATCTTGGAGTAAATATCTAAGGCTGCGCATGAATCCTTTAGGCGGTTCCATAAATGATTTTTGTCTTTTTGGATTGAGGCGGTGGCTGGCTGTCCTTCTGTTCTCCGCTTTATTCCACGCCTCTGGCATTGGATATCTTCCCGGAACAGAAACTGAAAAAATGTCCTAGTCTTTCTGGTCATAATTGATACTGACAACAAGTCAATAGATATGGTAAGAGTGTGCTTAGGCAACAGGAGGCCGTAGCGCATGATCCGATGTATCAACTGCAGCTGGTGGCATCCATCGCCACATTGCCATGCCAGGAATCAAGAAGCTCCTTTATCCTCAGCACCTCCTCTACCACATGGTGGCTTTCTGCTTTGTTTTTCTGCAACCCTTCTTCTTCGTCTTCATCATCGGGGCTCTTATCTTCTGCTTCATGAGATTCGATTGCCTTTGCCTTGAAGGGTCTCGGGGATTTGTGCTGCGGCTTGCTTCCGATCCCTGAAGTACCTGTTTCACATTCTTAGACTCAATAAAATGTCGATAGAGATTAGCTTGAAGATCCGTTAACCTGCAGCAAACCGCCTCCACAATCTTTGGAGGTAGATGATTGGATAACAATGCATTTGTTCGGCGCAAGATAAACTGATTGACTTTTTCACTAAGTTTTGCAGAACGATCTGTACCCAACATCCTCTGTTCATCACTTGCAGTCGGCTCTCGTCCACGAAGAATTGGTATTTCATAGTAGCGACGAAATGTTATTGCATCACCTAAAACTCCAGGATTAGCAAAATTGACCATAGCAAAAAACTCCTCAAGATCATTCTGCATCGGTGTTCCAGACAACAAAATCCTCTGTGGCATTTGAGATTGGCTAAAGCTCGATTCGTAATAGTTTGATCATTCTTAAGCCTGTGAGCTTCATCACAAATAAGGAGACAACTTCCTTCTTTCTGAAACTTGGATGAATGCATGCGAAAGGTCTCATACGATATTATCATAACCTGGAACGGTGAACGAGGGGCCAAAAAGCTGTTGATCCCAGACAGCACATCTGCACGACTTGTTTCACACATTGCAATAACACGAACTCGTCCTTCAAGCCATTTTGTTATTTCTGATTCCCAGTTACTTACAAGGCTTGTTGGAGTAACAATTATCACTCTCTTAGCCATCGGTTTCCACAGATGTTTTGCAGAACTGGTCCACTGTCCCATTGCTTACACCCATTATGAAAGGTCCAAAAAACTCTGTCCTCCGACGAATTTCACCCGATGTCAAAAATCTGAAAAACATCACAACATAATTTGAAACTAATGGGTCTCGGATCCTCTCGATGAGTGTATCAATACTTATAGATGACTCCCTGCCTGGAATCACGCTCTCGAGCAGATCAATAAATATAGAGAAGAAGTCTTCAAAAGTGAACTCTGCGTATCCCAGGTCCAGGAGGGCTTTCTTGCACTGCTCAATGTTTTTCAACACATGTTCCACTTCTGCTTCATCTTTGGTCTCCAATATATGCTCCAGATACGAAAACATGAAGGAACGAAAGAAGCAGTTTCCATCACCACGTGTGCGTCGAATTACCCTGTATAACTCATCCAGCACCTCAATTTTTTGCCTTTAAGATTGAACTCCCTGTTTCATACTCAGCTGCCAATGCAGAAAGAGACTCCTTGTCGCCGACAAATGGGATTTTGAGGGCTTCCTCGGCCTGGATGGCATTCTGTTGCTGTATAATGTCGTCGTCCTTGTAGCATGTCCAGTCCGCGTCAACTACGCCATCACCTCCATCTCTTGAATGTGAAATATCAGCACCGATTATTAAAGAGGGCATATCTGATATAAGAGGAAGCTGCTTCTTTTGTTCATCAACCAACAATGAGTTCTGCCCACCAAGCTTTGCATTTATTTTTAGTATAACATTAGCAATGTAATCAGGCCTGCATTTTTTGACATGGTCTGCCAAGCAACACTGGGTCCAAACACCAAACTCCAACTCGCATAACCTCTTTACAGTAGCATAAAGGTGCTTGTTCTCTTGTTGGGGCATTATGCAGAGGATAAGCTCAAGAGGGTTACCATTCCGCTCGGCTGAGTCTATCACATGTTTTACAACTCCCTCAACATTCCCATTGATCTCTGTTGCCGGTGGTGCTGCCAAATCAGGGTTCATACGCACACCATATGTATTGCACAATTCTGAAAGTTTGCTAGAAAAAGTTTGAACTGCTTGAGGTGGAACATATTTAGAAAAATTTATCACTGCCCAGGAACTTATTTTGGCACCCCTCCATATGACCTTTCCTCTCATATTCCATGAACCTTCTCTGGGATTTTCTTCATAAGCCTTGTACAGAAAAATTAAATGGATCAACTGATTTCAGAAAATCAGTTGCCACTTCAAATAAGTTAGACAGTGAGAGAAGAAGTCTCTCGAGCCGAGGAATGATGGTCCTACTAAAATTATTTGCAGCTGACAAACCGTCCACATGTTCCAGGTTGCAAAAAAACTGGAGATGAGATGAAGTTCCATAGAGCACAATGAGTTGCGGGCGTTATTTCCAGCAAAGGTCCAAAAGAAAAGCTACCATAGAGTTCAAGCCTTCCTTAACCATATCCACATACTTCTTAATTATGCTAATGGATCGATCTATAGCATTACTTAAAATTTGCAACATTTGTTCCTGGGAGGAATGATGGACTCTTTTAGACCTGAGCACATTGATATGGAATGCTCCACAGAATTTTCCGATGAACCTCTGTGTCCATTTCATTTCGAAGAAGATTTACCACACATCACATGTGCGACTTGGAAGAACTAAGTGGAAGCTTGAAATTATGGAAATCATGTTTGACCTCCAATGCACAGAGGATAAACAAACGCCAGAGGTACTGCTGATGCCAACTAAGGATGAATCCACATCTCTTTGACGTACTTGTAATGCTTATATTTTGGATCATCCAAATTGTCAGCAATGCCATAAGAAAAATGAGCATCTCCTGGTTGCATTGATCTTGGAGCAACAAAGTGTAGCAGATCTAAGACAACATGCAATGACTTCTGTGCCTGAAGATTTTGTGGCCTCTTTGCCATAGTAGCAAATTTCAAATATGGAACATTGTTGTAAGCAAAGCATGACATATTTGGCTTGTATATATGTCGATCACGAAAGGTGAATACCTACTATGAGCAGGAGGCTAACACTCATGACATGAGGATTTAGGATCATGTAAATTGATTGATTGATTGAATGCCATGTATCTAGTGGGAGTGAAGTTGTTAATTTTCTAGCAAGTTTAAAATTGGAAAATGAGGGTGACAATTTAATGAGTTTCTACTATTCAATTTTGAAGCTCCTTCTAATTCTAAAATATACATAACTCCTGGGTAACAATAGTCTATCATTTTATAAGAATAAGACTTTTGAAGATGAAAATTATTCTATTATATTATCGAGCTGATACTCATATTACATTTAAATTTCAAAATATTTTTCACACTACTGAACCTTTTTCATTTTATGACTCAACAAAACTATAATAATTTTAAATTTTACAAAAATATTTCATATTTCATCTCATATGAAATTAATGATCATTATTATCTCATTTTTTTGGTAGGTGAGCACCGACACAGGATTTGACAGTGACCTATCGCAAGGAATATCTTAACAGTGCACCCATTCATCGTTAATCTAAAGCCCCGTGGACTATTATTATTATCATTTTATCCTAATAATATAAAAAAATTAAATGCCATTAATACAACAATATATTGTTATAAAACTGAATGAAAAAGAAATATCACCAGTGCATTTTTATAAAGATAAAAATATATAAAGCTTAAGTAAACTTTAGATTTTGTATCTTGTTTTATGTAATTTTGGCAATGTTTGTGTAAGAGTGACAATGTCAAGAATATATAAATATTACCAACCCAACAAACTTTACAAAACTTATAAAAGTAGAGCGAGTGGAACTTTGTTAGTTATGTGGTTTATATTTTTTAAATCTTAGCATCGTGATAACTTGAGATGGATGGATGGATAAGAATCTTTGTAAATTTTAAATTTATGTAAATTTTTCAAATGAATATAGTTGGTATTTTTTAAATCTTAGCATCTTGGGATGGATGGATGGATAAGAATGTTTCTAAATTTTAAATTTATGTAAATTTGTCAGATGAATATAGTTGGGGAACATAGTTGGTGTGTTAGCTATAATTTGTGATCTTATTTAAATATGAGAAATTCAAATTTCATGTTATAATATATTTTATTATATAACTAAATTATCTAACTTAATTACTTGAAATAGCAAAATATAACTAAATTATCTAACTTAATTACTTGAAATAGCAAATAGATATTGTTCCAGTTCTATAGCAAATAGATATTGTTCCAGTTCTAAGCTAGTACTAGGATTGAATGATATTAAATATTTATCATGCCAATACACTTTAAACAAACACGATAATAATTTTCCGTCTAAACACACCATCTTCAAACATCTAACAAGACAGTGATTTACTTTATAAACAAATCATTAAACACGATTTCATTGTTGTTACACAGTTTTGAAAATTTGGAAATCTGTGTAAAAGATTCCAAAGTTAGTGATTTACTATATAAACACACCATCAAACACACGATTCCACAGATTCCACAGTTTAGTGGTGACTTTCCATGCAAACGTACAAGTTCATAGTGGCCAGCAACGGACCGACATTCTAACGCCGGCCTCTTGAAACATGAGAACGAAGCTGCTGCTTGGCCTACGGTTGGACTATTCTACGCTTTTCCCAGCATCCTTCTTCGTCTTTTCTGCTGCCCTGAGACTAATCCAGCTCATCACCATCTGTAACTTTTTGTTTTACCATTTTGTCAACTATTGTGTAGCCATCGTCCAAGACTTCATGACTCACATACAGACACAAACCTTTGTCACTGTATACTGTTGCATTCTCATGGGTCTTGAACATGTAATTAACCTATCTGGTTACTTTGTATTCTAAAATCATGGCGGTGTATATTTTGGTTTGCCGAGACAAAACACACTGCTACATCAATGTGGATACGTTATAATCTTCTATCTTGAAGTACATTCACAAAAAATGAAACATAAGAATGTTTAGCAATTAAAAATTTAAGTGTAAAGGATAATTTTTGTGGTTGAGATTCAAGGCCATAATTTGGTTTAAATCTTGATATTTTTATTTGTTTTTTTATTTAATTTATGGTTTCTAGATCCAGTTCAGGATGATAATTGTGGCTAAGTAATTATTGTGGCTGGGAGTTATTGGGATAATTTAGTTTAAATCTGGAATATTAATTTTTTTCCTAATGGAATTTAGGATGGTAATCTTGTTTATGCAAATTTTAATTTTGATTGATATTATTTAATATATTTGAGTATAAGTTTGTGTGATTTATATGGTTGATAAAATTATTTTTGGAAAAAATCACATATATAATTTAGTGTTAGGTCTTTAGAGCCACCTAAAGTGATTAATCATCACAACTAATATGATTAGCCTACTCTCAGGCAGAATTAGGGAGTCTTTTCTTGAGAGCATATAAATTTCAAATGCTATATAGAACTATTCTAAGTTTTGTACTTTTCTTTTTAAGAAGCTAGCTAAATAGAGTAATTTTTTATTGTTTAAAATGTGTTTCTGAATACACAAATAGATTTAACTCCCTATAAAACCTAAAAACCATAGATCATTCAGAGTCACAACTCAAACTTGTAATTCCAACAAATCCCTAGCTAAATTTAGGGTAAATTTCACTGTATTTGTAAACAGCTCCAAAGCTTACAACAGTTTAGACTACTAAATTATATTAGTATAAATATATATTTATATATATAATTTTTTAATTTATGTCAAGTGGTTTGTTTTTTTTGCGTTAGCTCTCCTCAAAATGATTTCAACCTAAATCTCATTGTTTACATAATACTTCAAATTTCCAGCCAATTAAAAAACTTATATCAATTATTTTTTATCTTTTTATTCAATTAAATTAAATTACTAAAAAAAATGTTTTTTTCAAATATTAATATTCTTGACAAATTTAAATTTATTTATTTTATTTTTAAATTATGTTACTGCTCTTTTCTTAGTAATTCTATTAAAAAAAATTTAAACTTTAGATCTCATTATTTACGTAATAATTAATATCTTTCTAATTAAAAGCTCATATCAATTATTTTCTCTTTATTCAATAAAATTTAAAAAAAAAATGCATACTTCCCATCTTATCACCCTAATTAAAAGCTCATATCAATTATTTTCTCTTTATTCAATAAAATAAAAAAAAAAAAACTGTTCCTTGAGAAGCATAATTATCCTCGAGAATTTATCGTTATAATAGTATGAAAGTTAGTTTAAAGAATCCTACCGAGCACACCAACCAACCATTTTCTTATGTAATTCTGCTAATATATAAAACTATTTGCAGAAAATAACATAATCGGTTCCATAAAAACTTTACACTTTCTATTTATATTATAAGTTGTTGTCTATATTACATGCTTTGTATTTTTGTCCACACGTTTGATGTGATTGGCTTAATATATAAACCCTCTTGCAGAAAAAGCGCAGCCAGTCTCGTTAAAACTTTCCAGACTTTTATATGTATGGCTGTGCTGTTGTCAATATTCCTCGCTTTATATGTTGCACATTGTTTGAGATCAGAAACATATAACAGAAATTTACGGCCATCTGAGCATGAACCATGCATTGAACGGTATTTTTTAAGTTTATGTGTTTGTTCTGTTTTTTGTTTTCCATTTTTTAAGTGGATTAGTTATAATATTTTGTTTTTTCATTTTGTAAGAGGAATAGTTACATTTTTCTTGGTAGGTAAGTACTTACGGGATTTGAACTAGTGATCTATGGTAAGAGGTGCCTTAACAGTGCACCCATTTATAATCAATCCAAAGTCTCGTAGAATAAGATGAATAGTTACAATTAAAAATGAATTGATTATAATATTTTATTTTTTCATTCTCTCTTTAAGAAAAATAGTTACAATATCCAAAATAATAATACAATAAAAATTAACACTCCCTCAATTTACTCCTGGATTTTTATTTTTATCCAATTTATTTATAAATATATTTTACTTTTTCATTCTTTTTTAGGGGGATAGTTACTAAATAACAGTTACAAAAAACTAAAACTACCTAAATTACTCGGGGCAGTGGAATTTTTTTTTTACAATTTATATAAAAAAAAAATATTTTTACTAATTAATATATTTTATTTTCGTAATTTTTTTTTATATAAATTTTGTAATTAAATATAAATAAGTTTAGCTAATCAACATGTGTGGGGCTTGGTCTCATCAAGTTTATTATGAGTTCTTTTATTTTGTTACTCAAATTGCGTAAAGGGTGTTATGGAGCATGCGCGGCTATTCCTACCGGATATTTAACCTTTGTTTACCAAAATTGCACTATGGATATTAGGTAGCCCACTATGGATATCATGTAGCCCTTGATAGAGAATATGTAATATGTTAAATATATCCCTATTACATGAACCCATTACTATCAATACTAAAAAAGAAAAGGTTGACATGTGCACTTATCATGTATTTATGATGGAAGATGATGTTGTTGATTATTGATTATAATTGAGTTTTTTTAGTGGTTACCTATTCATGAATTGTACCTAGGTAAAATGAGATATGTTTTCTCCAATATTGATTATTATTAAGCATTTATATTATGGGTTGACTGCCATTTTGCTTGAATTCTTTTTTTTGGGATGATCCCGTGTTTAATAAGGCTGATGATTATGCCCTTAATACCTACCATTACTATATATGTTACATGTGTACTTATCCTTAATAACCTCTCATCTTTATCTTATTGTTTCTTTATAACACATGTTATGCAGGTATTAATTTTTTAATTTTTTAATCGTCTAATAGGAGATGATGCTCCTAGGCTCACCATCTGCTATCCCACCAACACCCCCTCAACCCCCTCCTTCAACTCATGCTTACTTGTATGGATGATTGCATATGATAAACCTAGACACCTATGAGATTATCTAGATTGTCTTGTTTTTATATTATTGTTTCTTTACAATATATATTTTATGTAGGTATTGATATTTTAGTTTATTATTATGGTGGTCCTAGACTCACCATCCTCTATCAACCCACACACGTTGAGGCTTACATATATGGATGATTGAGCATGATAAACCTTGACACTAAAGAGATTGTCTAGATTCTGATAAGAACTAATATTTCTTTGATTGATGATTCAATTGGCATTAAATGTGTTGATAACGGTTATGTAACATTACTAATTATTGAGTAATGATAAGCATGATTAATTTTTGATGATGTGGTTGATCGATTATACATTTATTTTCTTAACATGTTCATTGTTAATTCTCTCGATATTGATGATGACATTGCATGAAGCATTAGTATTATTGGTAATGGTTAAGTAACATTGGTTAAGTAGTATTCTTTGATATGATTGATGACATATACATGGGTTATATGCCTAACCTTTGATATGTTTCATATTATTGTTTATGATGTGCTAGAATACCCTATTATTGATATATTTCATATTATAGTAAGATTGATTATGATGATGATGTTGTATATGCATTTGTATATTGGAAATATTAATCCATTATAGGTCAAGACCTTACTAGAAAATGAGGAAGTTCACTTAAGGGAAGGGGTCATGGTTCAATGAGGATGACTGGTAATCTTTGTGCTTAGGAAGCTTGGGTAGGGTGAAAATATTTTTGAAAATGACTTCCAAAGTTAACTTGGGTAAAAAGGTAGAAAGGAAAGAATTGTAACTCACTTTTACCTTGTTTTTGACACTTGTAAATTCATACTCAATACCAAATTCTCCCTTGTGCGAGAAGAAGGGAAGGCGAAGCAACAAATCTCGAAGAAGAAGAAGTTACATTGAGATGAATTATATAGGGGGTTGATTGCTATTCAATATGTCAGTCGGTTTGTGGGAAAATGCTTTGTGATTTTATGAATGTGTTGATACTATTTGTGCTTTTATATTATGTACTAATTGGTTGAATATAATTGTTTGTTTCTTCAATATGGCTTGTTTGGATTAAGGGGTTGGAGTGTGGCTACAATATTAAAGGGTACTTAAGCTTAATGTACTTGGATCCACGCATTACTCTCTTGGGCCCAATTTGTAAGATGTCATTATCAAGTGTGGTTGTGACGACCAAGGACTCTAACATGGTATTAAGATATTTGCAAGAGCAGGATACCACTCTTGTTTAAGTTTTTTTATCACTAGTTGAAGGTCATAGTAATATAATTATTAAGGGGAATGTGCCATTTTCATAGATGGTTGAAATCATTAAGGATGATGGTTATAACACCCCTATATTTTTCATTTCAGACATTGTCTATTTTCAGACTTTCAAATTATTATTGGATTTAAATAGTTACGGAATCCAGAATGGAAACTGTTTGATGATGCAATTATGTTTTATTTAATGAATAATAAATGAGTTATTTGGAAATATTCAAGAAATAGCAGTAAAGTATTGGATACTTCTTGCCAACTTATGAAACTATGTTACTAGTTAAAGTCCACATTGTTGACCTTCCCAAAAGGTCTCCTCAAAATCCCTAGGACAAAGCTATTAAATATATTAACATAATGGGAGAGAAATATTATATTAATCACTTTGTTGGATAGAAAAGCTAAGTGGGGTGAAAATAATAATAAATCATAGTGGGAGAGAAAGACGTGCTTTAAAGAAAAAGAAAAGAATATTTTTCGGAAACAATTAAAACTAATACCTAGGGGAAAGGTGGGTAGACCTTAAAGCAAGACACTGCTAAAAATTAGCTGGGAAGAATCTATAAGAGAAACCACATAGGAACCTGTTGACAATGTTGGACCTGCAAACATTCAAAGGGGTCTCCCTGATATGCGGTCCCAACTATACCTCAGACCATTTGATGTAGGAGCCCCATCTAGAGTACAGCTTGACTACCACCTACTTAGATATTTACCTTGAATTTAGTTGTCAGTAAGAGAGAGAATCATATATGTACCTTTGAAGAGAAAGTAAGTGTTCCTGGTGGATTTTCGGTTGCAAGTGCATAAAGGTTCTCCTAGTGCGGAGGGAGGAGAAATTGAGCCTATAAGGGAGAGATAATAGTATCACCCCAACAGAGACATACAGAAACAAGAAATATTCGTCGAACATCTAGTAGAATAGTCCACAAAGATGCGATGATCATTATAACCACTACAACACATTCTCGATATGAAACCACTAAAATAACCAAAATAGTCTAACTACTTTAGTACATGTGAAAGGAAATATGAATCATAAACAATTTATAGAAAAATATTACAAATATGAACAATCGATGCATGAAAAACATGTTGGCCATCACCCTTCAAATATTAAGTAAAATTCCCAAGATACATGAATAAAACGAACATCACTTTCTCTAATAATGGAGCGTAGGAGCTACTACTTGCTCCCCAAAAGTACTAACTTGGACTCTCTGATTCCTTATGGGAGAAGCCAAGGTGAAAAGTCATTTTCTTATACAATGAGAGTGTATATATAAAAAATGGTGTGATCTTTCACCTTCCTTGTGATTCTTATACTACCCTCATGACTGTTTGAATTCCCTATGACTTTCTGATTCTTACATGACTCTTTACATTATGTTCATCTCCTTTGGATTTGCACTTTACAATACATTTTTGAATAAGAATTTACATAATCCACAAATTTATGTTGAACATGATGACTCATGACATGACACTGATGACATGGACTTCATGATGGCATGGAAATGTCAAGCCATTTTTTGTTGCTGCTTTCTTTGTGGCCTCTTAATGATAGAACATGATCTCTTATTCCACCTCCATATGGCTTAGAGATGAGGAGTTTTTAATGTTATCTAGATCTACAATTGTTGTTGCAATATGATGTCCCTTTGCTTCCTCTTGATTGATCAACTTGCACTTGCAAGTACAAAGGTTTCTTCTATAATGGCCTCCTTCTCCATCTCCTTCATCATCGTCTTGTTATAAAATGATAGAATACCTATGAATACAATTCACTCATAATAAGATGAAATCAGTTAGATAAAACCCCTAGTTTGAGATTTGGCATGATGATCCATAGATTGAGATGGAACTAGGTGGCATGCTGATAGAAAGGCTCATGTACTCCTTAGTTTGATAACTGAGAAAATCAAGGGTGAATACTGAGCCTTGATACTACACAATGTGTAGTTCAGGTTGGACAAGGCTTGACAATTACACAGTTGAGGGGTTTAAGAGGCTAGTTTGAGCGCTTGAGTAGTGAGTTTGTGCACTACGCAATTATGGAAGGAAAAGAGGCAAGATGATTGTGAAATTATGTAGTTAAAGAGCTCAAGGCTGAGGCTTGAGGACTGATATTGCAAAATGCGCAATTCGGGCATGGATAGAGGGAAATATTGTGTAGTTGTGGAGCTGAGGGGTTGGG